>CAWUFW010020902.1:0-136992 GCA_963921515.1 Calotriton arnoldi
ACTCTCCTGGTCCGACCATGTGCCTCATTGTAGCGCATCTGGGCTGGTGTCACAGGGTTCCTGAGGGGTGTCAGCAACCACGGCATGTTGGGGTATCCCGAGTCACCTACGGACAGACAAGTGCACATTAGCTGACTTGGAAAAGTGGGCGGAATACTACAGATCAGATCACACACAATGGCACAAAGTCAGTACACACCGACAAGCCAGGCACGCTGGTTCTGCATCTGTGCCATCATCCTGGGGATGCGACTACTCCTCATCACAAAGGCATCGTGTGCTGAACCAGGGAAACGGGCACACACGTGTGTGATGGTCATGTCTGCAAGACACACCACCAGTGCATTGACCGAGTGGTAGTGCTTGCGGTTCCTGTAGGCCTGCTCCTGGGCCTGTGGTGGTACCAAAGCCACATGTGTCCCATCAATGGAGCCAATGACATGCGGCATCCTCCCCAGGGCATAAAAGTCACTCTTCACGTCAGTGAGTCGTCGCAGTCTAGGGAAATAGATGTACCGGTTCAGGAATAGCAACATTGCCGCCAAAACATCGCGGAGCACACGGCTCAACATGGTCTGTGACATCCCACCAGCAGTCGCCACAGTATGTTGGAAGGTACCGGTGGCAAAGAAGTGTAGGGCTGCCATCACCTTCACCTTGGGGGTCAGCGCTGTAGGATACGGCCGGCCAGGCTGCAAATGTGGGGACAACTGCACTGCCAAATCCTCAATCAGCTGCCTGGTGAAGCGGTACCGTCGGATGCTGTCCCGTTCCACCATCGTTGCCAGGTCTGGGAATGGTCGATGGACAGCAGGAGCCCTGCAGTGCAGAGGAGAAGTAAGCAAGATTGTCAGTCACCCCACATATGCGGCATTGAACACACTCAAGATCCCAACATACATCATTATGAGGCACAACTACATGAAGTGTGCAGTTCCGGAAGGACATGTATGGTACATACATGGCCAACATCTGTCAACACGGTCCAACAGGTGGCATCAATTAGTCCCAGGTTGGCCCATTGGATATCATGAGGCCGTGTCACAATTCCCATCTCCTGCTGCCGTGTCACAATAACCCCCACAGTGACATGTGAGGACAGATGTGCCCCAGGCACCACAGCTCAACGACAGGTACATTCCCAGGGACCCTGTATTGCCACATGGACACTGGCATTACATGGAGTATCATGTATACACCACAGCAAAACAACCATGACCCCCACAGGTAGTGGCCCCACTTGCCACGGCAGGACAGACATGGACGTCTGTGACACACACACGCACAACATCAAAGTCCATGCACACACAACGTGTATGTGGAGACTGTCTCCCATTGTGCACATGAAATCAGAGACATTGTAAACACTACATGCACAAAGACTGTGGAGGACCATCACTATTGTGCCACTGGGACACCCTGGCTCAAACATACCGTCCCACATGGGACTCACGGGGTATGTGACATGACATACACATACACCACCGTGAAATGTGACCATGGCACATGCACAGATATGAACAGTTGCACATCACAGTGGTCATGTACACGTAACACCCAGGATCCTGTCCCCATGAACACGTGCACAGCCTGGGGGTGGCTGCCCACAGGTGACACCCACAGGACAACATGTACACCAACATACACACAATAGGAAATGCAGCCTTACATGCCTTATGATAAAGTTTGGACAGGCTGTCGTGATGTAGGTGTGCCCCTCACTCCCTGGGAGCTATCTGTGGCTGGCATATGTCCATCTGAGACAGGCATGCTGACATATGCCAGTCACATGTACAGTGATGCGTTGTACTGCAATGGACTGATCGGTGCCTCCGGCCGGCCCATTGCATTCAATGTGTGCAGGTACGCGTTGTACCCCTGTACGCGTTGTACTGCAATGGACCGATCGGTGCCTCCGGCCGGCCCATTGCATTCAATGTGTGCGGGTACGCGTTGTACCCCTGTACGCGTTGTACTGCGATGGACCGATCGGTGCCTCCGGCCCATTGCATTCAATGTGTGCGGGTACGCGTTGTACCCCTGTACGGGTTGTACTGCGATGGACCGATCGGTGCCTCCGGCCGGCCCATTGCATTCAATGTGTGCGGGTACGCGTTGTACCCCTGTACGCGTTGAACTGCGATGGACCGATCGGTGCCTCCGGCCGGCCCATTGCATTCAATGTGTGCGGGTACGCGTTGTACCCCTGTACGCGTTGTACCGCAATGGACCGATCGGTGCGCACCCATTGACAATGGGCTTGCCTGGCAACGGACGCGTTTTCGAATTTCGAACGAGTCGGTTGCTGGAAAATCAGTTGGTCACCCACAACAATGTTGCAAAATCATGTATGTCATGAAGTTGAAGATTTGAAGGATGCTGTGGGCGTGTTTTGGTGCTGCTATTCCATGGATTGGCCAGATTCAGAAGATGCAAACGACTTGGACCTATCACTTTGGACACAAGGGACAGTATCTGCCTCTCCAGCACATATATATTGCTGGCTGTTCCCCTGAGAGCTCACTTGCCTGCACTACATGCTCCAGGACGACGTCTGCCACTGCACTGCTGCTGTCTCTGCCCCTCTGGACCCTGCAATGGCACGTACTGTGGAGAGAGCCCCAGCCTTCAGCCTTGAAGAGAACCAGGCCCTGCTGGACAGCCTACTTCCACAGTACAGCAAGCTGTATGGGACACCAGGGGAGCAGGTGAGTGTTCTGTGCACTGCCTTTCTGAATGTGCATTTGGTCTGACTAGCAAGGCTGAAAGTCTGCACGCCACTGGCTAGCAGGCTCACTGAGTAGTTGTCACCCCCATAGTGTGTAGTGACTTGCACTGGACAGGTATGGTGCAGTGACAGTGCATTTGAACATGGTTTTACTTCCCATGCAATGATACCATGTAGTGACGTCTGGCAAACTGTCCATGGGCAGCTTTGCACTGCCTGTGTACATCATGTGCCCCTGTGATTGAGACATGTATATACAACTGTGTCATGCACGGATATGTTGCATGTGTGGTAATGGCCTTTTCACTTTGTCATCCTGACAGGTTAATGCCCATCGGAAGCAGGAGATCTGGAAGGACATCGTCCTGGCCGTCCGGTCCGTGGGGGTCTACAAGCGCCGGATCCGCAACTGCCAGAAGAGGTGGCAGGACCTTCGGGCTGGACCCGGAGGATTGCACGGGTCCAGCTGAAGCTGTCGCCTCCTCGCAGGAGGGGCGGAACACGGACCCTGACCCCCACATGCTCCAGATCCTGGCGGTGGTGTTTCCAGACCTGGATGGGCAGCTGAAGGCCAGACAGCAGCAAGGATGGGGTGAGTCAAAGACTGCACTGTGAACTCTGTATTACATGCTTTGTGCCCTCCTCTGGCCTGGTTCAACTGCCACAGTGCAGCAGTCATGTTGTCCAGGAGCCATGTCCCTCTATTGTGCACTGCCCACTGCTCATCTGATACCCAGGTGTGGCCCTTACAGTCAGGGAATTGTGTCACTTGGGACTGTGTCCTTGCAGTTTGCTTCACTAAAGGTGGGGGACAGCATCTGTTTCCCTAACTCTGTTGTGGGCATCATGGGTGGGTCCATTGTTCACACAACGCCTGTGTTTGGACATGTGATCTGCCTGTTGCTTTGATAGGCGGTCCACTTGCTGAGCTGAGCCACCACATGTGCCTGGGGTATGTGGCACACGCCCATGCAGCGGGTGGGAACAATGTTTGGGCCCCAGGAGTGTGCAGATTACGTGTGTCACACATACATAGCCAGCTATCCACTGTCCAGGGCACATCCCTCATTCATGTGGAGCAGGACAGTCATGCCTACTCCAGGCCATGCAATGCACTCTGTACTCCCACTCCCGTGTATCAGCTGACACATTGTGCACAGTGATTTGACCCCTCAGGTGTCTGCCTCTGTGTCAGTGTGCTGTGGATTAGTTGCCAGGACTGCTGGGGTGTTTCTTGGTAGGGGCTCAGCATGCCCCTGGAGATGTGACCATAGGAGACGATACTTGTGTGTCACATAGGTGTTTGATCAGCTGCGCGTGCAGACTGGGGTATGCGAATGTGAAGTTCAGGCAGCTGTTCCCCATTCACAGTAAATTGTGAGGGGCTCAGGTTCAGAGGGTAGTGTCACAGGTCTCCCATATGTCCAATAGGTATGACCTGGACAGATGAGGGTTAAGATGATGTGTTGTGTGGGGGATGTACATGTGCACTTGTGCAGCTCCAGGACTTGCATTCCCCATGACCTACTATTGTGACACAGTGCATAGTGTTGTTGTCTGGCTGCCAAGTCAAACATCACTGAGACAGTGATGTATGACTTAGCAGTCATGCCTCTGCCATGGCATGTGTCAACTTATTGGTGGTCCTGCAGGGGAGTGACATGTGCTACATGCACACCATTGTGGCGATGGCTATCAGGACATGGGTGCATCATGGTGTCTGTCGCTGGTATGCATCACATTCATTTCCTATTTGACTCTGGGCATCCCTTTCATCCGGAAACCTGTACTGACTCAGTGGCAAGAGCTGTGATGTGTGCATGTCCACATGCCACACCGTGTCCGCTGCACTGTCCAACTACTGTGTACTTGGTGCATGTGTCCACACTGGGGTGTTGCAATCCAACAGACACCAGACAGATGGGTGCAAGGCCATGTGGGATGTGAGTGCCATGCTTGGCATCAGACTGACAATTGGCTTCTCCTGTTCAGTTAGGGCACTTTTAGCAATGTACAACTAATGATGATAGGGCTTGCTCTGTAATGTGCTGTGCTCACAGTGGTGTGTGCGTTTGGTGCAGGTGACTGATGTCTGTCTGTTTCCCCATTGTTTGCAGATACATCCACGGCCACGGAAGGGGACAGCTCCACGGACCAGGAGGAGCCAGAGAGCCAGACTGGGTCAGCAGCCGAGGAGTGGTCGGAGGGACCCAGTGGCACGGAGGGCGAGGGGAGCCACACCGAGGAGTCCTCAGCACCATCCACCTCAGCTGAGGACCAGAGCAACTCGGAGGATGACTCCCTTGTGGAGGCGGGTGTCAGCAGCCACCACACCCCAGCTAGTGTTGCTGTCCCCGCCACCACCAGCACCACCACCGCCCTCCCATCAGCTCCCATTCCCCAGGTCCGTGGAGGCTCCCATGTTCGGGAGCGTGTCTCCTTTGGGCCAGGCACCGCACCCCCTGCCCCTGTGTCCCCTGCTGCCCTGAGTGAGGAGTCTGTGTACCTCCTTCGCCAGCTCCATGTAGGGCAGACAGCCATGCTGAGTGTCCTCCATGCACACACCGCACTGTTGACTCAGCTGGTGTCGTTCATGGAGGGCATCTCATCGGGCATGTCTGACCTACAGAGGGGCAATAGGTCCATGGACTCCTCCCTGACGGCAGCAGTGTCCCTCCTCAGACAGTCCCTCACCCCTCTTGCCTCTGCTCCATCCACACTCCCCAGCACCTTACCCGTCCCAAGCACACACACACCGGCACAGGCACACACCAGCACACACACGTCCAGCACACAGACACACACGCCACAAACAAAACGCACATGCATGCACAGTCAGGGGACTGAAACCAGACTCACAGGGGATGGGGCCCTGGTACACACACACGCATCCACGGGCACTGCGCAGTCCTCAGTTGCCTCTCCCTCCAAAGCACCCTCCCTTGCCTCACCTGCAACCCCAAAGACCCAGCGCCTCTTCCTCAGTGACCTCGGCCTCTTCCCCTCCGATCCAGCTGCCCCAGCATTCAGGGGGAAGAGGAAGCCCCCACACGGAGCAGAGTGCCCCTCGCCCCTGGACACCCTCCCCCAGGCGCAGACAGACTGAGGCCCCCACCCGCAAGTCCCCCGGAGTGCTAAGAGCAAGACCCCGCCGCCGCCCTGCAGCTCGAGCACCAGGTCTCCTTCCTCCATCCCTCAGGCCCCCACTCCACAGGTGCCCCCACCACACCCTGCCCCAGGTTCCCCCACCCACAGATATACCATCCCCAAGAGGCTCCGGCCTTCTCCCCCTGCCACTTGCTCTCCCGGCACCACACCCCCGCTGCGCTTGTCTGTGCCACTGATGTGGTGAGGGTGTCCTCCCCCTCTGTCCAGCCAACCTTACCTGTTCCCCATTCTCCTCCCCTGGTGGTAGGCACTGCAGTGGAGTCCACTACCACCCTGTCTGACTTGGGCACTGCAGTGGCGGACCTGTCCACTCCATCTGCAGGGTCCACTGCAGTCGTGCCGGCACCCACAACATCTGAGCCATGCCCCCCAGTTGTGCCGGCACACACCATGTCAGACACCTCCACTGCAGTTGTCAGTGGCTCTCCAGCACCCACCACCCCTTCCCTGCTTCCTCCTGGTGAGCCCTGATCCTGTCCCTGCGGTGCCTGGCCTACCCCCCGGTTGCCCCTCCTAGTGGATTGTCCCTGGTTTTGTGCAGGCATGTGTAGGGTGGCATCTGCCACTGTCAACCACTTGTGACTTTGTTGATGGACTGGCCATTGGCCTTTGTTTATGTTCTACCGGACTTCTACTTTTAATGCCACATATGCTGAATAAAGCAACTTTCTGTTCTCTAGTGCTTTTGCTTCTGATGTACATGATGTTGATGATGCTAACCATGCCCTTGCTGCAGTGATGGTGATATTTGGTCTCATGATAATGAAGTGTTACTGTGCAGGAACCCATGTGGTCCAGGGGGAATGTGTCCTATCCTGTGGTGTATCCATGTCATCCATAGCAGCATCTGAGGGTGTCATGTGTTCAGTATTTGGCAATGGGATTTCCTACTTAGATTGGCTATTTCACATCTGTGGCTTCCACCCCTGCACATCTGTTGTGCCTGCCATTGTTCAATTCGTCTACTTCCCTGACTGTGTGGCCATCTCCAGTGGACATGCAGGTTTGGGCATCAATGGGGAAGGACTCATCTGTGTTGTCAGTGCAACATTGCTATACAAGTGTGTTGGATCTGTGCTGATGATTCCGTTGGCACTTCCATGACCAGGCTGATGTGACGGGAGCCCTCATTTGGTGCTAATTGTTGATTGTGTGACCAAGTGCTCAGCTGACATGGTGGGGCCCTACTGAGGCAACATATGGCACAGCTTTCCTCACACAGGAGTGGAGTCCCCTCATGGCAGTGTGTACTCCTGTGACATTGCCTGCGCCCAAGGTGTGTGTTGTATGTGCATGTCTGTGTGTTCACTTCCGTTTAGCTGTGCATGCTGTGATCCCTAGTGTTGTACCTGTTTGTGATGCTAGCTGAGTTGAGCTATGTTCCCCCAAAGTCTTCTCCCTGGGTTCTCTGTGATGTGGGTGCATGGCACATTACTGGTCATCAGGGTGTCACCCATAGGTGTGCTTGCTGTCAGGGCTGAGTTTGTGTGCAGACGCAGATGGGTCACAGTCAGGTTTCCCCTTGGCACTTGTTGTTTGCCCCTGTCATGTGATTTCCAGTTTGTGTTATCTTTCAGTGATTGTGACACGTTGTGTGTGTGACTGCTGGCACTCCTCAGGGTCCGGGCTGCAATGTTGGTTGTTGTCTATGTGTGTTCTTTGTGGGTGACCTTGGCTTCTTCATTGGTGTGTGACTGTGGCTGTGATCCCATTGGTTGGTGTGGTATTGCCGTCATGTCCATGTACAGCGTAGTGTGCAGTGTGTCAGACATACAGGAGTCTTGTTGAGTGTCCATGTGTGATGTGTTTCTGCACCTTGGTTCCCACCCACCACCCTGGAATAGTCATGGGTGCATGTGCAATGTCACCAGTGCATGTGTGCTTCACTGCTGCACATTGTTGGAGGTCGAGAGGTGTGGTGTTGAGTGTGTGCAGATGAGAGTTGTTGCCCGGCTAGGCCCCTGCCTCCATGTTGGCCTTGGCTTACTGGCCATGCTGTTTGATTTGTGCTTGTGTAGGTGTGACGGTAGTTAGTTGCTCAGTACACATGACTGTGGTTCACAGTGTGAACCACATTTAGCTTTGTCATCACAGTGGGATTGTAATGCAGCCCAGGGTCTCCACATTGTGGGGGCCCTGGGGGTGGTGCTGTGGTGTGTCTGTGTCTTGCTGTGTCAGTTGCTGTCCCTACGTGCCTGTGTGACATGTGTGATTTGTGCTCCCTCTCATCTGACAATGCCTGCTTGCCCACATAGGGGATTTGGATCCATGAGTTACCTTTGTGTGGCACTGTATGCACATCTGTATGATTGGTATTCAGGTCTCCTCATGTGTTGTGTGGTTGCCTGGGGACACTGGCACCCCCCTCACCTGTTGTGTATGATGTGCAGTGTGGGTCTGCCTGTTTGTGTTTGTGCATCTGCACCACTGCATTGGCATATCTTGGGTGTGCCATTGGCTGTATGTAGTTTTGTGGGTTTCCCCTGCTGTCCCTGGGACTCCTAGGTCATCGGTCAGCACAATGATCATGGTTTGTGTGTCCCATTGCTGCCATGGTATGGTATCTGTTCACCTCACATCTGCAGTCTCCACAGGGTATCTGCATGTGTGTGCCCATTGGTGCAAATATGTGGGTCTGCATTCTGATGGTCACTTCTGTCATTGTGTCATTGATGATTGTTGACGGTGTCAGCCCCCATGGGTGTTGTTTGTCTGCACATGGCCAAAGGTATGTCTTATTTGCACTGCAGGATTTGGCTCCCCAATTTATGTTGCAATGGGACACATACACTACTTTGCCACTGATGTGTTTGTTGTTCTGTGACCAGGAATCATCCATGCAGTTTGGCAGTTGCACCTCTTTCTTTGTCAACACTTACCTTTTGGTCACTGTGATGATGGGGGTTTGGACCCCATTGCCACAATGTTCGAAATGTGCTTCAGCTATGGACCCCACACTTACATTTTGGTCACTGTGATGATGGGGGTTTGGACCCCATTGCCACAATGTTCGAAATGTGCTTCAGCTATGGACCCCACACTTACATTTTGGTCACTGTGATGAGGGGGTTTGGACCCCATTGCCACAATGTTCAAAATGTGCTTCAGCTATGGACCCCACACTTACCTTTTGGTCACTGTGATGATCGGGGTTTGGACCCCATTGCCACATTGTTCAAAGTGTGCTTCAGCTATGGACCCCACACTTACATTTTGGTCACTGTGATGATGGGGGTTTGGACCCCATTGCCACATTGTTCAAAGTGTGCTTCAGCTATGGACCCCACACTTACATTTTGGTCACTGTGATGATGGGGGTTTGGACCCCATTGCCACATTGTTCAAAGTGTGCTTCAGCTATGGACCCTACACTTACATTTTGGTCACTGTGATGATGGGGGTTTGGACCCCATTGCCACAATGGTCATGGCCTGCTTAGCATTGTGGGTGCCACACACATATATGTGTGGCACATGTGCTAGGGGGTCACATTGTATGTTCAAAGTCATGTTCGGTGTTGTAGGCATTTGACACAGTCTACACACGCTTGTCATGGTGTTGGGGGATGTCTTCTTCTTGCATTCCCTAGGTTGTGGTGTGCTGGTTGTGTCATGCATTGTCCATCCTATGAGTGGGGGTGGTAGTAGTGGTAGGCATCCAGCCCCCCTGGGTGAGGGTGGTAGTAGTGGTAGGCATCCAGCCCCCCCTGGCTAAGGGTGGTAGTAGTGGTAGGCATCCAGCCCCCCCTGGGTGAGGGTGGTAGTAGTGGTAGGCATCCTGCCCCCCTGGCTAAGGGTGGTGGTAGGCATCCAGCCCCCCCTGGGTGAGGGTGGTAGTAGTGGTAGGCATCCTGCCCCCCCTGGCTAAGGGTGGTAGTAGTGGTAGGCATCCTGCCCCCCTGGGTGAGGGTGGTAGTGGTGGTAGGCATCCAGTCCCCCCTGGCTAAGGGTGGTAGTAGTGGTAGGCATCCTGCCCCCCCTGGGTAAGGGTGGTAGTAGTGGTAGGCATTCAGCCCCCCCTGGGTGAGGGTGGTAGTAGTGGTAGGCACCCTGCCTCCCCTGGCTAAGGGTGGTGGTAGGCATCCAGCCCCCCTGGGTGAGGGTGGTAGTAGTGGTAGGCATCCTGCCCCCCTGGCTAAGGGTGGTAGTAGTGGTAGGCATCCTGCCCCCCTGGGTAAGGGTGGTAGTAGTGGTAGGCATCCTGCCCCCCTGGGTAAGGGTGGTAGTAGTGATAGGCATCCTGCCCCCCCTGGGTGAGGGTGGTAGTAGTGGTAGGCATCCAGCCCACCTGGGTGAGGGTGGTAGTAGTGGTAGGCATCCAGCCTCCCTGGCTAAGGGTGGTAGTAGTGGTAGGCATCCAGCCCCCCTGGGTGAGGGTGGTAGTAGTGGTAGGCATCCAGCCCCCCTGGGTGAGGGTGGTAGTAGTGGTAGGCATCCAGCCCCCTGGCTAAGGGTGGTAGTAGTGGTAGGCATCCAGCCCCCCTGGGTGAGGGTGGTAGTAGTGGTAGGCATCCTGCCCCCCTGGCTAAGGGTGGTAGTGGTGGTAGGCATCCAGCCCACCCTGGCTAAGGGTGGTAGTAGTGGTAGGCATCCAGCCCCCCTGGCTAAGGGTGGTAGTAGTGGTAGGCATCCTGCCCCCCTGGGTGAGGGTGGTAGTAGTGGTAGGCATCCTGCCCCCTGGCTAAGGGTGGTAGTGGTGGTAGGCATCCATCCCCCCTGGCTAAGGGTGGTAGTAGTGGTAGGCATCCAGCCCCCCTGGCTAAGGGTGGTAGTAGTGGTAGGCATCCTGCCCCCCTGGGTGAGGGTGGTAGTGGTGGTAGGCATCCAGCCCCCCTGGCTAAGGGTGGTAGTAGTGGTAGGCATCCTGCCCCCCTGGGTAAGGGTGGTAGTAGTGGTAGGCATCCTGCCCACCCTGGGTGAGGGTGGTAGTAGTGGTAGGCATCCAGCCCCCCTGGCTCAGGGTGGTAGTAGTGGTAGGCATCCTGCCCCCCTGGGTGAGGGTGGTAGTGGTGGTAGGCATCCAGCCCCCTGGCTAAGGGTGGTGGTAGGCATCCAGCCCCCTGGGTGAGGGTGGTAGTAGTGGTAGGCATCCAGCCCCCTGGGTAGGGGTGGTGGTGCGCATTCAGGCCCCTGTGTGCATATGTGGCATTGGTGATGGGCATCCCGCCCCTATGGTGCTGCTGTTGCTGGTGTAAGTATATTCTGCATCCCTCTGTGTGTGTGTGATGTGTCGTGTACGTGTTGTATGTGTTTTGTGGTTGGTGTCTGGCTTACCTTCTGCGCCGTACGCGTCCGTGCCTGTTCCGGTAGTAAATGTAGAATATTGGTATGAACGGGACGAAGGGATTCATGGTTGGTTCATGTCGTTCGTCCTTCTCGTTGCTTCGCGTCGTCCTCGTCGCTTCGCCTCGTCCTCGTCACTTCGCGTCGTCCTCGTCGCTGCCGTGTTCGTCTCGGAGCCGTGGATCGTGTTGTGGCGCGAATCGGAGCTTATGTGCGCCTCTCCCGGATGCTTTGACGTGCCGTGAGTAGCGACGGGTTCGGCGCGTACGGAAAGCGCATCGTACTCGTTCGGCCGGACGGAGCTGCATTTTCCCTTCCGTGCGACTCGATTCAGCGTTTCCGGATTCGCCTCGGTCGGGGAACAGGACCTGGTTTGGGTGAGTACGGCTCGGCCGGATTCTTTGCTGTTGTGCGCATCGTACTTACTCGTTCGGTGTGCTTTACGGATCGGTCGGGAAACAGGCTTTCGCATGGCTTTTTTCCCGACCGAATGGGGTTGGGTACGCCTCCGACCGAGATCGGAATCGGCCCCTAAATGTATATTGGAGTGGGAATAGTAATTATATTAGGTTTAGTGTCCAGCACCTACCCCAATTAAATACTGACTGGAGTGGGAATAGTAAATTAATTAAGTTTAGTGTCCAGCACCTACCCCAATTAAATAGTGACTGGAGGGGGAATAGTATTCAATTCAATTCAATTCATCTTTATTCGGATAAGAAAATATCCATAAAAGAACAAAATAAAAATACCAGCAAGATTTTAAAAACAAACAGACAATACATACATGAATAACAAATTTAAGACAGCCAACACGAGGCTAAAAAACAGTAAATACACAAAACATATACGTACGCAATGCTCAGGGGTTTGTCTTACACTTATAATTTGTTAGGGGCAATAGTATAATTGTTCCTGGAATCATCTGATACAGGCAACCAATATCCACCGATTTGATAAATAACATCAGACTAAGATAATAGCACATATTGAGATAAAGATAAAAAGTTCATTAAATATAGCAGCATAATAATGTAAAATGCGAACAGTTTATCACATTAAACCAACGTTAAAATCGAACAAATTCATTAAATCTAGCAGCATAATATTATAAAGTGCGAGCAGTTTATCAAAAATTATGTAACAATGAAATACACACAATAAAATTATGCAACCTGCATATAAGTGAGAGATTAAAAATGGGCAATCCAAGCCAATTATACCAAACTCATGGAAGCGCGTGAGCGGACAGCCAGACGCAAGAAAGTGCTAACGCGGAAAATTAAATTTTCGTCCTTGAGCTCAACAATTTCTCTATATGCCACCTTATAGTTGCTGATAGCTGCTACCTTAAAAAACGGAATCAGCAACTGTTTACTATATAACTGATAAAAGTTACAGAAGAATAAAAAATGTAACATAGATTGATTACCACGATTACCACAGGGACAAGAGATTTGCTCAAGGTTACTGTTATGCCCAAGGGGAAAACGTAATAAATATTTTAAAGTACCAGCCCTAAGGCGAAAAAGCAGACTTCTTTCCCAACGGTTGGTCGCCATTAAAAGATAACGGGCTGGCAATATTGTCGGTGGACCCTCAGCGTCCGACATCGTTATATAACGGGCGACTGAGCTTTTCGAAGTTTCATGCCTAAGTCTCAAACTGGCATAATACCCATACAGGGTCTCCTGTATAATCTTTTTATTAATGCCTGATATATCACTTGGATTTGAGAAAATGTGTGGCAAATTTACAGCGGACAAGCTGTCCTTAACAGCTGCCAGCCTAGGTATACTACTGCCCTTATCACATTTAAGACAATCAGCTATGATTTCTCAAGTGAGAGTGGTTGCCGGGTTTTGCCATACTTTTATCCAAAAAATAGTTGGATATAATCTTCAATATAGGACAGTTTTAGCTCCCGATGACAAACAAAGGAAGAGGAGCTAATCGGAACCCCCAGAACTCTCCGACAAAATCTATTTTCCTCTATTTGAATATTATTACAATTCGCGTAGCCCCACACTTCAGCTCCATAAGTTGCAGTTGGTCTGCATTGAGTTCTATATATCTTCAGTAAAGATAGCACTACCTCAGTTCTTCTGGGTTGAGGGAGGCATAAAATTGAGTTGGAGGCCTTTAAGAGTTTGTTCCGGCTGTGTGTCAAATGGGAGGTCCAGGAACCATTGTCAGCAAATACCAGCCCCAGATATGGGAAAGTGCGTGTGCAAAACAGTTTTTCGGAACCGGAGCTAATTACATTAACCCGATGTTTATTTGGACCACAATTCATTAAAAAAGATTTTTTAAAATTTGTACACAAGTCCAATTTAGACATAAAATCAACAAAGCCCCCGACTAAAGTGCGTAGTGCATTGGGTGTGCGGCACATTAGGACCGCATCGTCCGCGTATAATAAAGCAGGTATTTTGCTGCCATTAATCACCGGGACATCCGTAGTCAAATTTGACAGCTCGTCATGCAACTCATTAATATAT
Source organism: Calotriton arnoldi (assembly GCA_963921515.1). NCBI lineage: Eukaryota > Metazoa > Chordata > Amphibia > Caudata > Salamandridae > Calotriton > Calotriton arnoldi. The sequence continues at coordinate 13,680 of CAWUFW010020902.1, forward strand.
AAAATAAAAAGCAGGGGGGCCAGCACACACCCCTGCCTGACCCCTCGGCCAATGACAATATTCTCTGATACGGCCCCATCCCTACTAATCCTCACCCTTGCCCCCAAATCCTTGTGTAAAAAGGCCAGAAAGTGTACTAAGGCCTCGTCAAGCCCATAATTTAGGAGACATGACCATAGGCGCGATCTATTCACATAATCGAAGGCTGAGGTGAGGTCCATGAAAGCTAGGTAAATAGGAGACTGCCGAGCTATTGTATATTTTTCAACAATCAAATTTAAATTGAGACATTGCTCTACGGTTCCTAATTCGCTTCTAAAACCTAACTGACATTTATTTAAAATATGCGTATCCTCAGCCCAACTCCTAATTTTACTAAATAGCACCCTCCCAAATATCTTTAAAGTATTGTCGATCAAAGAAATTGGTCTATAACAACTGGGGTTAGCCCTGTCCCCCATTTTAAAAATCGGTACTATGGTGCTGGACGACCATGTGCTAGGAATTTGGGAGTTTGTTAAATTGTTAAAAACATTAAGTAAAATCGGGGCCCAGAAATCTGGTTTGTATTTAATGAGGTCGATGGGAAACCCATCGGGGCCGGGGGCCTTGTTGCCTAAGCTCTGGTCAATTGCGTCTACCACTTCTGAGAGCGATATCTGGACTCGTGACGCAACGTAAAGATCTATGTGAACCTCGTCCAGCTATGTTGCAGAATATATTTTAGAGAAATGAGAGACCCAGGCATCACTGGTTATATTACAGCTTATGGGACTTAAGTGCTGACCAGTGTTTCTCATATTTTTAACCACCGCCCAAAAGCCATTTGTATTATTGAATCTTGCAGCGCAAGCCAACTTATCCCATTGATCTCTCAAAATCTCCTCTTTCCTTTGCTTAACCACTTTGTTATATTGGTTCCTTAGTGATCTGATTAAAATTGCATTCCTAGGTGTTGCCGACAAGGCAGCACGAAGATCTCTATTAGCCCGGGAGCATACACTATTGAACCACTTAGGATGATGGTTATTGTTAAACGCAGGTTTAGAGATCATCTGTTTAATACCTGCACATAACTGAGTAAAGGCTGCAACCACCTCAAAATTAGGGTCAATGGATGACAGACATACGTCGAAAATTGATCGATAAGATATTATCATGTTCTTAAACAGCATGCTGTTATCAATTCCTTTCCAGATAATTCTTAAATTATCGGTTGAGGAAGATATGTTACAGGCCCCAGGTTCTCCCTTAAAAATATGTCTGGGGGCAACCCTAAACAATACCGAGATTGGGTTGTGATCCCCAAACATAGTAGGTATAATCTCTGCGCCAACTAAAATGCCTTCAAGTGGGGCAGATGTAAAGACATAATCAATTATTGAGGCACACCCTCGGCCTCTATATGTTGGCACTGTCTGATTATCGCTATAGTTTATGGGTGCAATGTCCATCGCATTTGATAAATCATGCATTGACAAATAATCCATTAATTCAGTTCCCCTTTTGCTCAAATTTTCATGTTGTATGTAGCCAGTACCCAAATTATATGCCCTGGAGATCTTAACATTAAAATCGCCCCCCCCAGGCAAATTCCAGCTAAATTTTGATTTCCCGCTACAATGTGTATATTAGAAACAAATTTAAAAAGTTTTTCAACAATCTTATTGGGTACACTTAAAAAGTCATTATTATAAAAGTTAATAAAACAAATTGAGGCCCCACGTGTATATATCAAAGCTTGGCAATTAGGGCTGTTTGTCGAGATAGTCTTAATAGAGCCACCTGACGATATTTTGACCCAAATAGAAAGGCTACCAGATGGACGCCCATATTTAGAAGCCAGTGCACACACATTAAAACATTGGAAGCCCTCACAATGTATCTCACTTGTAGCCCAGGTCTCCTGGAGCAATAAAATATCAAATTTGTTTACCAGCCTGGCCCAGTCTTCATTATTTACTTTAGAGGCTAGGCCAGCAATGTTCCAACTTAGGGGCCGATTCCGATTCGGGTCGGAAATCTCTCCGACCGAGCCGGACCCGGAGAGATTTCCGACCGAATCGGACCCTAGCAGCCCGACCGAACGAGTACGATGCGCACGTATGCCATCGGACTCGAGTCGGTCGGACTCCCATTGAAGTCAATGGGAGCCTGTCGTACAACGGGTACGCGGGCTCCCATTGACTCAATGGGTGCGAGGCGGACAAGGGCGCCCCCTACAGCGTGTACGCGGCGAAGCGACTCGCGCCGTACACGCACAGGTAGGGGAAACCCATGGGTCCCCCCTGTGTGCGACTCGCGCGGCTACGCATACAGGGGGGTCCGACACGGACCCCCAAAGTACGGCTCCGACTGCTTCTTCGAGCCGGACGGCGCGAGTCAGTCGGACTGCTCGCGGCGCGCATCGTACTTGCCCAGCCGGGGAACGTCTCCATTGCGAGGTGCGCAGCGCATCCGTGCGAGTCGGTCGGTGCGGTTGGGATGGGCGTACGAGTCGGTCGGCGAATTTGCACGCGCTCGCATCGTACTCGTTCGTCCGGAAGCACGTACGATTCGGTCGGGAAAAAGGGCTCCGAATCGGATCCGGTTCAGCCGAATCCGATTCGGTGCCCTACCGGCCGAGATCGGAATCGGCCCCTAAGTATCTGCAAGAGTTGGTCGGACTGCCTAGAGGCATCTCTTAACAATGGTGCAGGTGCTACTATGGAGGGGGCCAATTCAATAGGCACTGATAACGGGGCCAGTCAGTATAAAGTGTCTAAATCCGAGAGGGAGAAAAATCTATTTTGTAACATGAGCGGGAAAATGGGTTGCGTGTTATGAATGACATTGGGTTTATAAAAATAGCCAAGGGGCAGTGACCAGACATCAGTAGAACTGTCATGCTCTCTCTGCGATAGTATCGATTTTACAATGGCGGGTTGTCGGAAATTAACAACAATACAGTCTCCCTTTATTAACTTCTCTGATGGTCCAACCCAGCCAACCCAGGCGTACCATCAAAATCTCGTTGATGTTAGACACCCTAAAACCTTTATGTTTCATGAGCCAGTTAGTGCACTTATTACGCAATTGGTCCCAGGACTCTTGTTGGTTTTCCATTAAAGGTGGCACCCCAGCTAAGACCAATACATAAGGACACGCCTCAGGAGGTAAACTTAAAACATCATTTCTTGCATTAAGAGACCTGCAGACGTTAATCCTGGGTAAGGAAGCTGTGCTCTGTAAATTATGTGTTTGATTTGCATCTTTTACTGGGGCTTTAATAGATGCATGCACATCTTGTTGGCGAGGTAGATGTAAGGCATTATTGCCCAAATTTAAATCGCCATCCTGAGAAGTAAGGACCTTGGGAAGGGTGCATTTATTGACTTTACAGCAAACATCACAAGCATCACGAGAACCAGTTAACGGGGATTGTAAGGCATTTGAGGGTTGCTGTGATGTATTGGGGACTAAGCCATTTAAGGCTTGCAGAATGTGTGGCACCCCCTGTGTTAGCAGCGTATTAAATGCCTTACTATGTGAGTTAGGTTTACTAATTAGTGATTCTAATCGATCTAAACGTTTCCACAGGGTTGTAAAATTTTTGTCAACAAGCTCCTTAACGCGGTCAAACATGGTGTCCATAATAATATCTATTGCAGTGTCCCCCAATTTAAAAGTATTAAAAGGTGCTGGTATAGATTCAGTTTGAGTATGAATTGATTGACTAGGCAGACTAATAGACATTAAAACATCAGAGGCATTGGCAGAGGCATTGACAGTCACTGTTTCAGTTGGGGCTGCTGACCCTTGCATCCATGCGCTCAAAGCAGTACGCTGTGACTTTGAACGCAATGGTTGTTTCCTCTTTGGGCAAGCGGGCTTCGTTATTTTCTTTTTCCTCTTTGCCCCCGTCGTTGCTGGGTCTGGAGAAACATTCACAGCTGCAGCAATAACCTTACCGCGAGTTGGTGACCTAATTAAATTAGGTTGAGGGGCCGATTCCGATTCGGGCCGGAAATCTCACCGACCGGGTCGGATTCAGAGAGATATCTGACCGAACCGGACTCTAGCAGTCCGACCGAACGAGTACGATGCAGACGCATGCTATCGGACTCGATTCGGTCGGACTCCCATTGAAATCAATGGGAGCTGGTCGTACGACGCGTACACGGGCTCCCATTGCCTCAATGGGTGCGTCACGAACAAGGGCCCCCCCCTACAGCGGGTACGCGTCGGTGCGACTCGTGACGTACATGCATGTGTAGGGGGACCCATGGGTCCCCCCTGTGTGCGACTTGCGCGGCTACGCGTACAGGGGGGTCCGACACGGACCCCCGAAGTCCGGCTCGGACTGCTCTTTCGAGCCGGACGGCGCGAGTCGGTCGGACTGTTCGAGGCGCGCATCGTACTTGCCCGGTCGGGGAACGTCTCCATTGCGTGGTGCGAGTCGAGTCCGTACGAGTCGGTCGGAGCAATTCGGAGCCGGGAACGAGTCGGTCGGGGATTTCGCGTACGCTCGCATCGTACTAGCTCGCGCGGACGGGTGTTCGAATCGGTCGAAAACAGGGCGTCCAAATCGGATCCGGTAAAGCCGAATCCGATTCGGTGCCCTACCGGCCGAGATCGGAATCGGCCCCTTAGTGTCCAGCACCTACCCCAATTAAATACTGACTGGAGTGGGAATAGTAAATTAATTAAGTTTAGTGTCCAGCACCTACCCCAATTAAGGGGTCGATTCCGATCTGGGTCGGAAAGCACTCCGACCGAGCCGGATCCGGAGTTTTTTCTGACCGAGCCATACCCCTGGAGTCCGACCGAGCGATTACGATGCTGCCGCATGCTGACGGACTCGTCTCGGTCGGATTCCCATTGAAGTCAATGGGAGCCGGTCGTACGACGCGTGCATGGCCTCACACAGCTGAATAGGTACGTCTTGCACAGGGGCGCCCCCTGCAGTGGGTACGCGTTGGTGCCATCCGTACCGTACATGCATGTGAAGGGGGGACCCTTGGGTCCCCCATGTGTTCGACTCGTTCGACTACGGGTGAAGGGGGTCCGGCACGGACCCCCGAAGTCCGCTTCCCGGAGCTTTTTCGACCCGGAGACTCCGACTCGATCCGGCTGTCCGAATCGTGCATCGTACTGGGTTGGTCGGAAATCGACTCCATTGCGCGGTACGGTTCGTCTGCGACCGAGTCGTACGGAGCGGTTTAGAGCCGGAAACGAGTCGGTCGGCGATTTCGCGTTCGTTCGCATCGTACTTGCTCGTTCGGACGACTGTTCGAATCGGTCGGGAAACCCGCGTTCGGCTCGTATTTTTTACGGACGAATCGTATTCGGTGCGCTTCCGGCCGAGATCGGAATCGACCCCTAAATGTAGACTGGAGTGGGAATAGTAAATTCATTAAGTTTAGTGTCCAGCACCTACCCCAATTAAATACTGACTGGAGTGGGAATAGTAATTAAATTAGGTTTAGTGTCCAGCACCTACACCAATTAAATACTGACTGGAGTGGGAATAGTAATTAAGTTAGGTTTAGTGTCCAGCACCTACCCCAATTAAATACTGACTGGAGTAGGAATAGTAAATTAATTAAGTTTAGTGTCCAGCACCTACCACAATAAAATACTGACTGGAGTGGGAATAGTAATTAAATTAGGTTTTGTGTCCAGCACCTACCCCAATTAAATACTGAATGGAGTGGGAATAGTAAATTAATTAAGTTTAGTGTCCAGCACCTACCCCAATTAAATACTGACTGGAGTGGGAATAGTAAATTAATTAAGTTTAGTGTCCAACACCTACCTCAATTAAATACTGACTGGAGTGGGAATAGTAAATTAATTAGGTTTAGTGTCCAGCACCTACACCAATTAAATACTGACTGGAGTGGGAATAGTAATTAAATTAGGTTTAGTGTCCAGCACCTACCCCAATTAAATACTGACTGGAGTGGGAATAGTAAATTAATTAAGTTTAGTGTCCAGCACCTACCACAATAAAATACTGACTGGAGTGGGAATAGTAAATTTATTAAGATCAGTGTCCAGCACCTACCTCAATGAAATGTAGACTGGAATGGAAATAGTAATTAAATTAGTTTTAGTGTCCAGCACCTACCCCAATTAAATACTGACTGGAGTGGGAATAGTAAATTAATTAAGTTTAGTGTCCAGCACCTACGCCAATTAAATGTAGACTGGAGTGGGAATAGTAAATTAATTAAGTTTAGTGTTCAGCACCTACCACAATTAAATACTGACTGAAGGGGGAATAGTAATTAAATTAGGTTTAGTGTCCAGCACCTACCCCAACTAAATAATGACTGGAGTGGGAATAGTAAATTAATTATGTTTAGTGTCTAGCACCTACCCCAATTAAATGTAGAGTGGAGTGGGAATAGTAAATTAATTAGGTTTAGTGTCCAACACCTACCCCAATTAAATACTGACTGGAGTGGTAATAGTAAATAATGTAGTTTATTGTGCAGCACCTACCTCAATTAAATACTGACTGGAGTGGGAATAGTAAATTAATTAGGTTTAGTGTCCAACACCTACCCCAATTAAATACTGACTGGAGTGGGAATAGTAAATTAATTTAGTTTAGTGTCCAGCACCTACCTCAATTAAATACTGACTGGAGTGGGAATAGTAAATTAATTAAGTTTAGTATCCAGCACCTACCCCATTTAAATGTATACTGGAGTGGGAATAGTAAATTAATTAAGTTTAGTGTCCAGCACCTACCCCAATTAAATAGTGAGTGGAGTGGGAATAGTATATTAATTAAGTTTAGTGTCCAGCACCTACCCTAATTAAATACTGACTATAGTGGCAATAGTAAATTAATTAAGTTTAGTGTCCAGCACCTAACTTAATTAAATACTGACTGGAGTGGTAATAGTAAAGTTAGATATTTTAATGTTAATTTAGTATTGGATATTTATGTTGAGTGGAGTAGCAAGTATAAATTAAATGAGTAGTTTTAAAACATAGAAAAAAATATTATTATAGTTAAAATTAATTTTAATATATTAGGTAAATATACATCAAAAATACAACTATATAATATATGTTTTTTAATGAAAATAATGCATTTTATAATAAGCAATTTATTAAAAAATTATTAAGAATATACATTAAGAGGGTCATTAGGATGGCGGTCAGAAAATCACCCCGACCGCCATGGAAGCGGAAAACAACCGCCTCCGGCACCGTGGAGAAACCGGCGGCCAAATTAGGATCAACCGCCAGAAAACACCGACCGCGGCGGTATGGGGGGAACAAAAATGCCTGTAGCGTGCGGAGATGGCCAAAACACGTCCGCGGCAGACGGATCCGCTGCGGAAAAACACCAACCCGCCGCAAGGATAGCGGAGACACCGCATGGCAAATTAGGATATCCCCGCTGGTCCCGCGGCACGTTCCGCCCTTTCCGACCGCCGCGATCGCTAACAGTGATGAATGGGAGAGCATGCGGAAGAGCTGCAGCAAAGCCACCGCCGCGGACGCTCCGTGACAAATTTGGCCGTCAAATCAAAAATCACACAATAAGGCCACAAAGTGCCCACACCAAAGTAGCCATGCCACCCAAATACAGAAAACACACCCCAATGACACAACATTGCACACACAAAAAAATTACAAGGACAACCCACACAACACACCTGAGAGCACTCCCACATGTGGACACACCCACATAGCAGAGCATAAAACCAACCCCTTCCTTGACCACAATCCTCTGCACTAACCCACAACTGAAGGGCCCAACCCCTGAGAACAAAGGATAGGCAAAGCTACACACCATCACCACTCACACCACACACAGCACCACCACCACTTCCACACCTGCACCACTAACCCCTTTGCACATCACACACCATACACATCACCACCACCACCACCACTTACACCCCTGCACCTACAACACCTCTGCACATCACACACCATGTCAACACATAAAATGCCCAAATTCACAGAGAGTGAGTTGAAGGTAATGGTAGATGAGATAGTCAGAGTGGAACCACAACTGTTTGGTAGCCTGGTCCAACAGACACCATTAGCCACAAGGACTCAAATGTGGGCATGGATAGTCCAGAAGGTCAATGCAGTAGGAACCATCCCAAGATCCAGAAAGGAAATCATGAAGCGGTGGCATGACTTGAAGAGGGTTGTCAAAGAGAGGAGGACCAAGAACCGTCAGCTGGCTGACAAGACTGGCGGTGCCACTCCCATACCACCAAAACCATTCACCCCATGGGAGGAGAAGGTGCTTGCCATACTGCATCCAGAGAGTCTCACAGGAGTACCCGGGGGAGTGGAGGCTGGTAAGTACAAACAAATGACTACCACCACACTGCTATGTACTGCCTTGCACAACTACAAAGATACACCTCCTAGGAACAATTCCATTCATCTGCACCACACACTCACTAAAACATGTCTCACAGATCCAACATCCACCCCCTCCCAAACACCACCAATGTACCTAGCAACATTACCATGGGTGCATGTGCACAGGCAGCCTGCCCTGCAACTCCCACCATGCCCCCTTGTCCCACACATCAGCAGGATGTGGCACTCCCCCTCCCCACCCAGAAGCATGTGTCAGCCATTACATCCCCAACAAACAAACTTACAGGTAGGTAGCCATCTTGCCATGGAGGGCTGAATGTGGGAGGGAGGCCTGTACTACTACTCCCACCATGCCCCCTGTCCCACACCTCAGCAGGATGGAGCACTCCCCCACCCAGAAGCATGTGTCAGCCATTACATCCCCAACAAACAAACTTACAGGTAGGTAGCCAACTTGTCATGGAGGGCTGTTTGGGGTGGAGGCCTGTACTACTACTCCCACCATGCTCCCTGTCCCACACCTCAGCAGGATGGGGCACTCCCCCACCCCACCCAGATGCATGTGGCATATAATGGATCACTCCAAATAAACAAACAGCTAGCCAGACATATTATTCTGTCTTGTGCCACCACTGAGCAGGATGCAAGCCTCCACCACGCACACACAGATGTGTCACAAAACAAACACAAATGCTAACACACAACAGGCAAGTAGGCAATACGTGCACCTAGCCATTTGACACAAAAATAATGGTGCCATATGACAACACCAGTCCTCTCAATGTATAAATATGCACACCGATCATATTGCCACGCACAGTGTGCACACAGCTAAGCAAAGGAAACTGTCACAGCAACAAAAGTGTGACACACCAATGCACATGTAGAGGAAAGACTGGGAACAATCATGCACAGCAATGAATGACAGGTTCAGTGCCATGGGGCCAGAGTAACAACGACCATATGAACAGTAAGAAAGCATGTTATGTGGTACCAATCCAGATATGCACATGACAAGACAAAGGTATGCAGGAGATGACAATGGCCAGGACATGCCCAGATGTGACGGCTGACAGATCATAAAAATCCACATACAGTCCGCACAAAAATCATATTTAGCGCAAGGCCCTAGATGTCAACATGTCCCTGTAATCACAAATCATGCATGTGGCGCATGGTACATATTGACACCTCACACCATGGACAAGAAATGCATGTACCACCGCAGAATGTCAGGAGGCACAGTATTGCACATAGGAAACAATGTGATGATCAGTCAACTGTGTAGTGTACTAACAGTGAATGACACACAGCTAACACAAATCTTACGTGGTGCACCCCAATGACCATTTCCCATCTGATCCACAGGTGACCAAGAATTGACTGCAGAGGACGACACCAGCAACCTGCAGGGCCAGTCTACCCCCCTCCCCTCCCCCGGAACATCGACTCTCGGATGTTGACTTCCAGGAATCTTCGGACGAGGAGACTGAGGCCGGGCCATCTGGTGTTCCAGGGCGCAACAGGTCCCAGGACCCCATCGTCCCCCCCACCACACCTGCAGCTACAACAACCAATCTGCAGGCCCCTGCTGTTACGTCCGGTGCGTCCTCTACCACCACCCCAACCACAACCACCAGTGCTGCCTGCAACACCCTCCCTGTCCCACAGGATGACCACCCCACCCCAGCAACTGAGGAGGGCAGGGAGAGGATGTGTGGTCCGACAGTGGAGAGGCAACCGGTCCGTGGCAGCAGAGCAGGTGGGAGGGGCAGGGTCACCCACACACGAACACAGCCTGGGACCAAATCCCTGGACCACATCCACAGAGTCCTTGGGGCATATGAATGGGCCCAGGGACAAACGGCCCGGTCCGAACAAGATTCACGTGAGCTCCTCCTGCTGATGAGGTCCATGGACACCCGCATGGGACAAATTGTGGACCTCTTGGGCCAACTAGTGGCGGTACTGAGGCACAGGCCGACGCCACAAACAACACCTCCCCCTCCCACTGGTGGTCCGCAGGATGACAGTTCACCATCCTCCCCTGCGGCCACAGAGAGTGGTGAGTCCTCAGACCCCACTGGCCCTATAGCAGAGGCCCCCCCTGCCAAACGGAAAAGGGGCCGTCCGAAGAAAACCCTGGGAGTATCTTTTGGCAAAGCACCTGCCAAACGCCAGTCACGCAGCCAGCCATGATGGCAACCCTCTGCACCACTGCATTGACTTTTTGGACTGTCCTTCCCCACACTGCCTTGTGAATGGCATCTGTCTGTTGGACTGGGTCACCGCACCTATGTGGTGACCACTCGATTATCTCATTTACCATGAATGTCAACTCACTGCTCCACTAATCACCTCACTGTCAATGTACCCCCCTCACATGTCACCTTTGTAAATAAACAAATCCTTACACACACGTTGTTGTACCTGCACCGTCTTTAATCCAAGATGTACAATTTTCAACAGGAATACAATGTACCAGGGGACGGAGTGTATGTAGGCAAGGAGAGGTCAAAGGCACCTAGGAAAACACAACAGAACAACATTCACTAGTCTGGGTGTGGCATCACAGACATCACACAACACTTCACAACAAGAACAACCCACATGCACACATAACAATGGGCAACAAGTGCCAACATACACATCCTGTAGATGTTCAGAAATGAACTGTCCCATCGACATTGACAGCAAACACTGAGTCTACAACTGGCTGCTGTCACAAATCTCACTTACACCCTCACAACAACAGCAACATCATCAGACAATGGGTACATTGTACATTGTCACCCACCTTCAAGTGAAGTAGCGGGTGATGAGCTGTTGACGCAGGTCAACACCTTCCTCCTCTCCACTGTCATCATCACTGGACACGGGTTGGTTTGCAGGCGGGGGCCTTGGCTGCTCATCAGCATCCAGGAGCAGGTGAATCTCCTTGCGAATGGCTAGGTTGTGGAGCATGCAGCATGCCACTACAATCTGACACACCTTCCTGGGCGAGTACATCAGTGCCCCTCCGGTCTTGTCCAGGCAGCGGAAACGTGACTTCAGCAGTCCAAAGGTACGCTCCACCACACGACGTCGACGTGTCCTCCCATGGGCATCATTGTAGCGGACATCAGCTGGTGTCCTGGGGTTCCGCAGTGGGCTCAGCAACCAAGGACGGTTGGGATATGCAGAGTCACCTATGTGTGACACACAAAGAAACATTGCAATGTTGCAGATGCAGAGGACAAAAGGTCACACACACAGCACGCCAAATGACTAGGCATACTCACCCACAATCCATGCACGCTCAGGAAGCAGATTGGCCATCAGCTGGGGTACAATGCTGCTACACAGGATGTATGAGTCATGGGCCGAGCCTGGAAATGTTGCACACACGTGGGAGATGATCATATCTGCCAGGCATACCACTTGGACATTTATGGAGTGGTAATGTTTACGATTCCTGTAGATGTGCTCACGGACCTGTGGTGGCACTAGCCCAACATGGGTGCAATCAATGGCACCAACTACATGGGGATGTGTCCAAGGGGATAGAAATCTCCCTTTACAGCTGCCAATTCTGCCCCCTGGGGAAATGGATGTATCTGTCCTTGTAGATCATCATGGCGGACAGAACATCCCGCAGCACCATGCTGAACATGGGTTGTGACATCCCACCTGCCTCGGCCACCGTGTTCTGGAATGATCCAGTCGCAAAAAAATGCAGTGCCGCCATCACCTTATACGTTGGGGTGAAAGCTGTTGGATATGTTCGGCGAGGCTGCAGGTGGGGCTCCAACAAATCACAAAGGGTCTTTAGGGTGGCTCTATCCAGACGGCATTTCCGGATGATCGCCTCATCCTCCATGTCTGCCAGCACTGTCAAGTGACGATGTAGATTTGGTCTCCTCCTAGTTGAGATGAGAGTGGACACATTGTAATGCAATACATCATGGGATGTGCACAGCATCTCACATCATGGCTGACACAACGGCAACAAAGAATGTCATATGAATTGAGTCACAGACCAGCTGACATGTAGGGACCCCTTCAACTACACAAATCACACACTTGTCAGATTACACACAGCAAGTCCCCCAAACAACACTTCGGTCAAAGTGAATGGACATTGGGATATGGCCACATTCCCCATGGGCACGCCTGGGAGTCTGTCATCCTGCACATGTGTGACCAGGCAACCCCACGGTATCCTACCTAGCTGCTGTACATGACACACATTCAGGCGTCAATTGAACCTGGCACACCTCAACAACACAATGACCACAGTCTGAGCATCAATGACGAGTGTGTGCATGATCTAACATGAGAGGACGTGCTAAAACAAACATCATCAATTGTGGAAACAAATGCTGTGATTGACAATGCACATCAACACATTGACATGTGTGCACATTGTATTGTCCATACCAACACTGTCCTGTAGTGTAGTGTAGTGTAGTGTACTGTAGGTGCGGTACTGAGAGACAAGTGATGCCCAAATGGTGGTTGGCATGCTCCGCCACCCAAATGGCGGTGCCTCATGTGTGTCAATGGCACCCAAATTGCGGAAACTACCGCCTGGCACCAGTGGTGTGTGTGCAACACACCCCAATGCACAGGTGCAGTACTGATAGCCACAGAGACATGGCCAAATGGCGGTTGGCATGCTCCGCCACCCAAATGGCGGTGCCTCATGTGTGTCAATGGCACCCAAATTGCGGAAACTACCGCCTGGCACCAGCAGTGTGTGTGCAACACACCCCAATGCACAGGTGCGGTACTGATAGCCCCAGAGACATGGCCAAATGGCGGTTGGCATGCTCCACCACCCAAATGGCGGTGCCTCATGTGTGTCAATGGCACCCAAATTGCGGAAACTACCACCTGGCACCAGCGGTGTGTGTGCAACACACCCCAATGCACAGAGGCGGTACTGATAGTCCCAGAGACATGGCCAAATGGTGGTTGGCATGCTCCGCCACCCAAATGGCGGTGCCTCATGTGTGTCAATGGCACCCAAATTGCGGAAACTACCGCCTGGCACCAGCGGTGTGTCCCCGCCATGGTCCATGCCATTACAGCCAATGGGCTCGGCGATCGCGGAAGCTCGATGCAATTTTGAAAATAGCGGTAGGCGTGCTACACCACTGCGGTGCCGGTCATTGGATGCAATCAAAAGATGCAATACCGCGGTAGCGCCCACCTGGCCCCTGCGGTGTGTCACCGCCATGGTCCATGCCATTACAGCCAATGGGCTCCGCGATCGCGGAAGCTCGATGCAATTTTGAAAATAGCGTTAGGCGTGCTACACCACCGCGGTGCCAGTCATTCGATGCATTTGTAAAAGGCCGACCTGGTAGACCAATTGCAGCAGCCCAGGACTACTGGAACGACACCAGGGGGCTATATATGTGTGGGAGAGTGCCCAGAATTTCCACTGCTCACAGAGCCTGCTGCCTGAGACCCTCACCTGCTGCTGCCTCCAGGGACTGCTGCCTGAGACCCTCACCTGCTGCTGCCTCCAGGGACTGCTGCCTGAGACCCTCACCTGCTGCTGCCTCCAGGGACTGCTGCCTGAGACCCTCACCTGCTGCTGCCTCCAGGGACTGCTGCCTTAGACCCTCACCTGCTGCTGCCACTGCTGTCTCTAACCAACAGTGATGTCAAGGACAGAGAAGATCCGTGCCAGTCCCTTCACCGGCGAGGAGCTTGAGGTCCTGGTGGACGAGGTGCTCACACAGTACCCAAGGCTATATGGTGCCCCAAATGTCGTGGTAAGTCTTCCACAGTGGGTGTGAGAGTGCAGGGGGGGCACACATGTAGTCGGTCTGATGCAGCATGTGCATGTGAGTGTGGGTTTGTGTCATGCATTGACTAACTTGCATTCCATTGGGTGAAGGGGTGTGTACCCTACTCCTCAAGTCTCCCTGCCTGCACATCAAGATTTGAGGGACATGTCTTGTCTTGTCAGCCATACAGTGAAGCAGCAAGTTGGTAATGGAGGATTCTGGCCAGTCATTGCTAGTGTGCATGTCTTTGCGTTTCCCTGTTGTCCATCTCAGTGTGAGCCCACCTGGCCTGCACAGTCACCGCCCAATCCAACAAGAACACATCACTGACTGTACAGAGTATAACATGTTCATTTTCAAATTTGACTCCCCATCAATGTGCCAGGTCAACTCTGTAGATTGCACATGACTGGCACTGTGAGAAAGGAGGTGGGTTTGTGAGATCATGTCCCTCAAAGTGATATACATGACACAGTGGGCTACTCACAGTGCATGTTCGTTGAAGCATGCGCATTGTCGGACACAGTGGGTCTCGCCACATACACATGTTGTTTTGTGACGTATTTCATGCTCTACCTAAAAATGGTTAGTAGATGTGGGCAGAGTACACATGGTCTTCTGTGCTGGCATCCTGCTTGTACATGAGATGTGCAAGTATTGTGTCCCCCCCTTATAAATGCATGCATTTACATGTGATTCTCACATGCAGATGTACCATGTGAAAAGCATTTCTGTCTCTGCATGTGAGATATGTGGATTTGTGATTAATCTGTATCATGCTACTGTCCTGACTGATTTTGTCACATGACACTGTGTCACTGATGTTTGCCCCCTCTTGTCTCCCATGCCTGCAGCTCAAGGTGCACCAGCGTAAGGCCGTGTGGTGGGGCATAGCGAACAAGGTGCGTGCTCTGGGAGTATCAAACTGACGGCGCACCCACTGCCACAAGAGGTGGGACGACATCTCACGGCTGGCAAAGAACGTTGCGGAGATGACACTGGGCCGGATCCCTCGCACTGGCCGGATGGCACGGCGCAGCATGACACCACTAATGTGCCGCATCTTGGCCGTGATTCACCCTGAGCTGGATGCACGATTGAAGGAGCATCGGCAGGCAATTAGGGGTGAGTGTACTGGGAAGGGTGACTATGGCTTTGTGTGGCTGCATGTGTGCACAGCATGTGCCAGCGCTGGGCAATGTGATGTTGGTAGTGTGATGCAGTGGCCTGTGAGTGTCAGCTTGGGCCGGTGCTGGGTGCAGATGTCATGCATGTGTCCTACCTGTACTTAACACTGGGAAACGGGTATGGGGCATTTAAATGGCATTGTGGGTGGTGTGAGACAGGTATGAGCTATCTGTGTTGCAGTTGTAATGGAGCCACATGCAGGATGTTGTGCTGTGTGGTCATCACATTGCTCACTTTGTCCCGGTTTGATAGTGCACACGCACTGTTGTGATGACAGAGGTGGGTTTGAGCGATGTAATTGCACAGGGTGGCGTGCAACATGTAGATCTAGACATCTTAATGGTTATCTGTAATGCATATGTTTGTTCTGTTGCTGCCACTGCACTGACCCTACATCTCTCTCTCTCATGCAGCATCTCCCGTGGTCATGGAGGAACATGGGACGGACACCAGTAGTGGGGAAACTAGCACAGCAGCTGCAGAGGAGCCCTGTGAGACAGATGTGACCAGTGCCTCGGAGGGGGACAGGAGTCTGCTGGAGGAATCACAGCCCAAGACGCAAAGTACTACGTCATCTGATGCCAGCGGTGACGCAGACATGTTGGCGGGCACAGGGAACGGGGACTCTGCATCATCTTCCACCACACAGCGTGCAGAGCCCACCCTCCCAGCCACTTCCTCTGGTGCTGCCCGTGTTTGCACCGCTAAGAGGGGAAGGGTGTCCTTCACCCCCGGCACCGCAGCCCCTGCCCCGGTCCCCCCTGCTGCCATCAGTGCTGAGTCTGTGGACCTTTTACACCAGCTGTGTGTAGGCCAGACAGCTCTCCTCAATGCATTCATGGACCACAACAGTAAATTGGCTCAGGTGGTTGCATTCATTGAGGGCATACATTCAGACGTGGGTGGGCTGCACCGGACTGTCCAGTCATTGTCCACTGCAGTGACATCAGCCCTTCAACTGGCACAATCTGGGAGTCCAGCAAAAGTCCCTTTGTCCACACCCATGCCAGTGGCCACGTCGGACGACAGTGACCACGCTCCACAGACCTCTAAGTCACGATATGGCACACGTAGCACACAGCAGCAGCAGAAGCCCAAGCGGTCCAGGCCGCAGACACCATCCCCACAGATGACCAAAGCCACCCCAGTGCACATCAGGCAACACCAGGGGACAAAGAGCCAAGAAGCAGACGTCAGGATCAGGTGCCTCAGGGACATCCCCAGCCAAGGACTCTCCTGTCCCGAAAGCGTCTCACAAAACCAAACATACAATTTCCATGCCCACTGAGAAGGTGGTGAGTGCCAAGGGTAGGCATAAGAAGGGCTGCAAGTCCAATTCACCCACTACCTCCACTCCCATAGCAAGCCCAGTGAAGCAGGGAATGGAGGGCACTGTGGGGGGACCACCTGGTAGGCAGGGGATGGAGGGGCAAAGCCAGGGCCATGCAAAGCGTTGCGCAGGTTCAAGCACATCACCAGAGGGAGGGTCAGCGTCTGCACCTGCTGCAGCCTTGGTGTTGTGTGAGCCTGATGTGTCCACGCCACTTCCCATTGTTCCCAAGACAGTGAAGCCATTGCGACTCCCCAAGAAGTGGAAAGGCACCCCTCCACAATCTCCCATCCACACTGTGTCTCATGTCTGCATGACTCCACCTCCACGTGCCACTACACCACCTGGTCCAAGCAGCCCTCCGTTTTGCATAAACACTGATAGGTATACCTCAGCTGTGCCTCCCTCTCCCCAGTCAAGTGCTCCAACTGGGCCTGACACACAGCCAGCTCCCAGTACGACTGACAGCCAAGTCTGAGTGTTGGTCGACCTCACATGCCTGTCTCTCACACAGCGTGGCCTGTGCTGCACATCGTCACACCCCAGACTGTGTTGCTGACCATGGTTAGGGTACAGTTGCAGACATTCCCTGTGCAGCTTCTCATGGACTCACTCTGCACTTTGTCCTGCCCACTGGCCTTGCCGTTCACTGCTGTGTGCCCCCTGCCTGTGCAGCTTCTCATGGACTCACTCTGCACTTTGTCCTGCCCACTGGCCTTGCCGTTCACTGCTGTGTGCCCCCTGCCTGTGCAGCTTCTCATGGACTCACTCTGCACTCTGTCCTGCCCACTGGCCTTGCCGTTCACTGCTGTGTGCCCCCTGCCTGTGCAGCTTCTCATGGACTCACTCTGCACTTTGTCCTGCCCACTGGCCTTGCCGTTCACTGCTGTGTGCCCCCTGCCTGTGCAGCTTCTGATGGACTCACTCTGCACTTTGTCCTGCCCACTGGCCTTGCTGTTCACTGCTGTGTGCCCCCTGCCTGTGCAGCTTCTCATGGACATGCTCTGCACCTTGGACTGGCCACTGGCCTTGCTGTTTTGCCTCATGGACATGCTCTGCACCTTGGACTGGCCACTGGCCTTGCTGTTTTTCCCCTGCCTGTGCAGCTTCTCATGGACATGCTCTGCACCTTGGACTGGCCACTGGCCTTGCTGTTTTGCCCCTGCCTGTGCAGCTTCTCATGGACATGCTCTGCAGCTTGGACTGGCCACTGGCCTTGCTGTTTTGCCCCTGCCTGTGCAGCTTCTCATGGACATGCTCTGCACCTTGGACTGGCCACTGGCCTTGCTGTTTTGCCCCTGCCTGTGCAGCTTCTCATGGACATGCCCTGCATTTTGTGCCTTGCTATTATCTACTCTTGTTGCCTATCTGTGCATTTTGTGAATAAAGACAGTTGATCCTGTTGTCTGTTTTGTCAGTGTCCTTACTGAATAAAGTTATTTTGCTGTGTGTATATGGTTTACTGTGCCACATGCTGTGTGCCACTTCAACCTTGCCAATTTCTTTACTCACTTACTCTTATTTTTTGCAGGGGTGAGGGACTTCAGTTTTTCCTGACCCTGATACTTGTGTGGGCAATGTATTAGATTTGAGGTGTGATGCAGTTGTCATTGTTTGTTCATGTTGGCTGTGTTGTACACATGTCAAGTTGTGGTGCACTGCCAGCTCAGAATGGGATTCTATCCAGAGGATTGCAGGCATGCTGGCCAGGCTCATCATGTATGTGTGTTTGCTGCAGTACTGCTTCACTTCCTGTGTGTGATGTTGTCTTTGTGCTGTGCTGATTGGTGTTGTGTGGGTTCATGTTGTGTCACTCATTTCTGTGTGTGGCTGGTATGCTTGTTGTTCAGACACTGCTTGTTGTGCATGCAGTGCTGTGGGGGTATGTTGCCTTGTCATTGGCTGGTATGCATCCACTTATGTCCTGCTGTGTTTGCTATGTGTTCTTTTTCTGGCCTGTGCATCTGTTGTTTGTTTGCAGTGGCTGTGTTTATCTGTGATGGTACACTTCTTGTCTGTGTTGTGGTATGTTGTGTGTGCATTGTTCCTGACTGATGGGGTTGTGCACTCCTGTTGTGTCTGTGCTCCCATTGCCTTTCCACATTTTTGCTGCACAGGGCATGTCTGTTCTTGTTGTGGTTCTGTGTGTGCGTCTGTTGGGTTATGTGTTTGTCTGTTGTTTTTGTGCAGACATTGGTTCTGGCATCCCTGTGTGTATGTGATGTTTGTGGCTACCCCCAGGGAGTGTGACTGTTTGTCTGTGTATTGCCTGGACATTATTGCCACTCTTCTGTTTGTTTGACACTGGTGTTATGTACTGCAGATGTGAGGGGGGTATGTGTGTGGATTCCTACTAGTGTTTGACAGTCATGGAGTGTGTCAATGGGCCCTGTGTGTTGTGCTGCTGGAGTATTCCTGTGAAGTATTTGTATACATATGTGTGGCTGTTCACAGTTTGACTTCAGGGCCTTCATTTCATCCTTGTCAGGATCGCAAGCCCCCCACAGAGAAAAGGACTTTCAGTGAGTATCAGTGATCTTAGGGCCAGGGTTAAAAGAAGAGAAAACCGAATGCAGGTTAAGTCGCTAGCAGGTGCCACCCTGAAAATGGCCGCCAGGAGACGACTTCTAGAGCAGCACGTTAGCGCTCTAGTGCATGACCGCAATCAGGATTGTCCAGGTGCGATGCCCGTGTTACTGCGCACTTCACCTGACTCAGGAGGAGAGTTAGACGTCTTTGTAGGAAGCGCCGCAAAAGTTTAGTGAGGGAAGCTTTCGTCGTGTCTCACCCCTTTTGAACTCCGGCGAGAATTGCATCTAGAGGTTAAGCTGAGGAAGACTAAAGTAAGACTGTTCCGTTATTTGAATTTGAAGGAGTGCGCAGCCACCCTGAGCAAGTGTTAGAGCTTAGAGCATGCGCAACAACCAGAGTCTGTCAGTATTGCTTGAAGTCAGAGTCAGCACAAGTCTTTGGGCAAGTTGTATTATTTTTGGGAACTCTGAGGAGGGAGTTTTTGAGGTATAGTTCAATTATACTTAGCCTTAGTTATTAGTGCGAAGTGATTTAACTTCACAAGAAGTCTAGATATTTAGTTCCTGAGTTATATACGGAGAAGGAGAAAAGTACAAGTCATTCACGAGGAAAAAATAGAATTACAGAAGAAATACTTACCAATAAAATAGAATCCAGATTAACAACGCTGCTGAGATTATTTGAGGTGAGGAATCTGCAATTAAAAGAGAGAGAGAGAAGGATTAGATAATATACACTAGAACAAAAGGCTCTAACAATCTTGAAATATCATTTACAGAATACAGCAGTCAAGTAATCACCAAATAGAAGAGAAGCATAGGTCACACCAATTCTGGGTAGGTTACATCCAGAGGGAGATTAAGTCGTAAATTAGAAATGCGCAGGATATTTTAATGTGTGTTCTTTCTCTACAGTAACATTCCAGTAATTGCCAGAAAAGACGAGCAGCAGACGTCTGAGGCTGAAGGAAGAATCAGGCGTGGTGTGACTGTCTCTTCTCTGTCCCATCCCCTTTCCCCCCTGGGGTTTCATCGGCATTCATGCTAATAGAATTGTGTGTTGCTGAGAAATCGTAGTGGGGCATTGGGAACTTGCGACATTCTGCTCCCGTGCATTGTGGAAGCACAGTTCTGACAGAGTGAAGTGCCCACGTTAAATTTTGCACCTGAGCAGAATGGCGGAAGGTTTAGATTTAAAAAACTAGGGGAAGTTCTAGAAGGAATTCAAAGAGAATTAATCTCAGTCAGGGAGGAAAATGGGGAGCTTAGGAAAGAGACTGCAGATCTGACTATAAAGATGAGTAGTTTAGTGTCAGGACCCAGTTTTAAATATTCAGCTTCTCAAGAGGGAATTTCTAGTGATGCATCTGTTTCCCAGCCTAAGATTACAACACAAGTTATTCATTCCTTGTCCCCTGTGATACCTTTAGCCCCACCTGAGCATTTTAATGGAGACCCACAGAAGGCTCAAGTGTTTCTGACGCAGTGTACTTTACACTTTATGTGTCGTCCGGCAGTTTTCCCCGATGCGCAGTCTCGAGTGGCATTTATCCTATCATATTTGAGTGGGGACGCTGCGTCATGGTCAATGCCTTTGGTGACCAGGAATGATCCCATCTTATATGACCTCGATGAATTAAAAAAAGAATTTCTTCGAATTTTTGACAGGCGAAAGGCTTCGCAAGCAACAGACAATGAGTTACTGGAAATTAAACAGGGCAACCGCGATCTGATTTCCTATCTGGCCCAGTTTAACAAATTGGTGGTAGAAACGGAGTGGCCTGAGAACAAAAGAGCAGCGGTGTTCTATCAAGGCTTAAAAGATGAATTAAAGGACGCTTTGGCACAAGTGCCCAATAGACCTTCGGAAATTTCAGCATTAATCGATTTGGTACTGGAAATCGACTTCCGACAAAGCGAAGGAAGAGGTGAGAAAAAGAGAGATTTTCGCTCCAGCGTTCCAAGATTTGATCGAGCAAGGGTCGAAGGAACAAAAGAAAATGATACAGTTCGTGGGGGAGAACCCATGCAAATTGGAACAATTCGAGGCCCTCTTTCCAAGGAGGAAAAGGAAAGACGAAGAGTAAATAAACAATGCCTTTATTGTGGAGGCAGTGGACATTTTGTTCGCAATTGCCCGAAGAAGCCCAAGCAAACACCGGCGGAAAACGCCTTGCACCACCAGTAGATGGAGTTGGACTGGTGGTTGCAAAATTGGAAACAGCTCCAGGATCGCATACTTTGGCAAATACCTTGCAGTTTGCATCCCCGCATTTAGTAATAATGATGACCTTACGATTCAGAGAGAAAATATTAACACACGTGACCGTAATGGTGGATTCGGGAGCCACAGGCAATTTTGGCGACTTGAAGTTCGCAGATAAGATTGGTTTGAGGGCAATCAAGAAGGGAAGAAGTGAAGCAGTCCGTGCAGTCGATGGAACTAACCTTTCGTCAGGACCCATCGTGAGCCATACAGAGCCAGTAGAGTTGGAGTCAGAGGAAGGTCATTTTGAAACTTTGCAATTCAATTTAATTGATGCTCCGCAGTTTCAATTAATACTGGGTCTGCCATGGCTTACTGAACATAATCCTGCTATTGATTGGGGAGCTCGATCAATAGCCTTGGACTCGGAGTATTGTAAGGAGAATTGTTACAAGAAATGTCAGAGAGACCATGTGAAGAACCCAGCGTTTCACCTAAGTGAAAGAGAGGCAACGATTTGTGTAATAACAACAACTGAGTTACCTGCAGAGTACACCGAATTCCGAGATGTTTTTAATGAGGTGGAAGCTGAAAAACTTCCACCACATAGGGTATTTGATTGTAAAATAGAATTGGAACCAGGTTCCAATCTCCCTTGCAGCAGAATTTATGCCTTAACAGAACGAGAAGACGAACATCTGAAGGATTATCTGCAAGGGTACCTTGAAAATGGATTCATTAGGCCGTCGCAATCCCCTGTCTCTTCGCCACTTTTTTTCATTCCGAAGAAAAATGGAGAGTTAAGGACTTGCATAGATTATAGGGCAATTAATCGAATCACCGTCAAGAATCGATACCCCTTGCCATTGATTTCAGTCCTATTAGATCAAGTAAAAGGAGCGCAAGTCTACACCAAATTGGATCTGAGGGGAGCGCATCATCTTGTTAGAATTCGAGAAGGTGATGAATGGAAAACGGCCTTCAGAACCAAGCATGGGCTCTTTGAATACCAAGTGATGCCATATGGCCTATGTAATGCTCCAGCTGCATTTCAGCATTTCATTAATGATGTATTGAAGGAATTCCTTGACCGGAATGCAATAGTATATATTGACGATATACTAATTTATTCAGACACAGTGGAGGAGCATGAAGAACACGTTAAGAAGGTGCTACAGAGATTACGGGAAAACAGTCTGTTTGTGAAGTTAGAGAAATGTGCATTTAATGTCACTACAGTGGAATTTCTAGGGTTCGTGCTTTCACCAAGAGGGATCACCATGGATGAAACTAAGATCAAAGCAGTGATTGATTGGGAATCTCCTAAGACAGTGAAAGAAATTCAAAGTTTCATAGGTTTTGCAAATTTCTACAGGAGATTTATTCAAGATTTTTCAAAGAAGTTGATTCCTTTAACCAGATTACTGAAGAAGGGTGTTAGCTTCGATTGGTCGAAGAAAGCGGAGGAAGCTTTCGTTCAGTTAAAGAGGGATTTCACCACGGCACCAATCTTACTTCACCCTGATCCCTCTGAGCCATTCTTTGTGGAAACAGACGCCTCTAATTTGGCATTGGGAGGAGTGTTGTCTCAAAGGCACAAAACTACAGGGCAATTGCATCCAGTGGCCTTCCGTTCAAGGAAATGGACCTCGGCCGAAGTCAATTATACAATAACCGAGAAAGAGCTATTGGCCATTAAGGATGCGTTTAAGGAATGGAGACACTACTTGATGGGCACCAGACATGTGGTCACCGTTTATACTGATCATCGAAATCTGAAATTTTTAAAGTCAGCAAAAACATTAACACCCAGACAATTGCGTTGGTCTTTATATTTAGCCGACTATGATTTCATCATCACTTATCGGCCAGGCTCACAGAATGGTAAGGCTGACGCCTTATCCAGATTTGTCAGAAGAGATCAAGGATCAGAAAATTATACCAGACGAAAAGGTGATTGGCGCTGTTTTAAAAGAGTCTTTAGAAGAAGAAGATCAGAATTCAATGACCAAGGAAGAAATGAGGACTTGGGTAGAAGAAGATCCCAGACGAGAAATTTGAGGAGGGTTACTGTATCAAGATGGAGCTCTCTATTTGCCCACACCAGAAATGCAACAAAAGGCCTTAAAGGAATGTCATGATAACATATTGGCAGGCCATAAAGGAATTTCGAAGACTGAAGACTTGGTGAGGCGACGTTTTTGGTGGCCAAATATGATTAAGGATATACGTCAATATGTGGCCACATGTGAGATCTGCGCAAGGGGAAAACCGGAGAGACAAGCTCCCAAGGGTTTATTACAGCCTTTGCCCACCCCACCTTATCCGTGGCATACCGTAACTTTAGATCTAATCGTAGAATTACCATCTAGTCAAGGGTTTGATACTATATTAGTTTGTGTAGATGATTTTTCCAAAATGGCCCATTTTGTACCTTTAAAGGGGATACCCACAGCTAGAACATTAGCACACATTTTTAGTCAAAGCATAGTTCAAGATCATGGTATACCTAAGGTTCTAGTATCTGACCGGGGCTCTCAATTTCTCTCCCATTTTTGGAAGGCCTTCACTGAGAGGTTGAGTATAGAAAGAAGATACACTACTAGTTATCATCCCGAGACAGATGGCCAAACAGAGAGAACGAATCAGGAGTTGGAACAGTACCTTAGATTGTGTTTGTTAGATCAAGAGGGAGATTGGCCAGACTATCTGTGGGCAGCGGAGTTTGCGCATAATAATGCTAAAAATGTGTCCACAGGTTAATCCCCCTTTTATTTGAACGCAGGAAGACACCCCAACCAATCATTACGTTTTCAAGAGGCAGATGTACCAGCAGTAACTGATCTAGTTGAACACATGACAAGAGTGCATAGTTTAGCCACAAAAAACTTAACCAAAGCTAAAGAGAATTACAAACATTACGCAGATAAGAAGAGAAGAAAGGAACCAGATTTACAAGTAGGAGATAAGGTTTGGTTAAACACTAACAGGCACATGCATCAAAGCAAAAACCGGTCGCAAACGGGCAGATTCTCAGAATCTGCCCCTTTGCGACCGGTATTTTTGCATTTGGGATGCATCATCCCAAATGCAAAAATCGCAAGTTAAGTAATCGCAAATTGCGATTACTTAAATTGCCATTGCATTTAAGGAATCGCAAATTGAGATTCCTTAAATGCAATGCATTAAAGTAAAAAAACTAGCGATTTCGCTAATAGGAGGAGCTAATTACCATGAAGTTGAACTTCATGGTAATTTACAAGAAGTGTGAAAAATGCACTAAAGTGCATTTTTCAAAGTTCCATTTTACACACACACATGCCCTTGGGGCATGTGTGTGTCAAGATGTACTCCTATGCAGATTTCAGGGTGCAACATGGTGTCTTCTTGACACCCTGGCACCCTTGAAATTGCATTCTCAATTTGCGATTCTCTAATTGAGAATCGCAAATTGAGAATGTCTTCCCATTCATTCCTATGGGCCTCTAGGCCCATAGGAATGAAGGGGAGGTATTCCTTAATTGTGACTCGCAATTTGCGAGTCGCAATTAAGGAATGTTTAGAAATCGCTATTTTTAAAGCGATTTCTACATGCATAGCCTTTTGCTATTCCTTATTAGCGAATCCTTATTTTTCGCTAATAAGGAATCGCAAATGGCATTGTTGATGCATGTGCCAGTAAGAATCTTAGGCTCAAAGGAAACAGGAAGTTACAGCCAAGATTTGTAGGCCCTTATTTGATTGAGAAAAAATTAAGTACTTTAACTTATCGGCTGAAATTACCCAAGAGTTTACCAGTTCACCCGGTATTTCATGTCTCTTTATTAAAGAAGGTGCTAAATGATGTACGAATAAGCAAACCTCCAAAACCAATTCAAACAGAGAAGGGAGAGGAATTTGAGGTTAAAGAAGTCTTGGATGCACAGATACGGAAGGGAAAATTGTACTACTTGTTAGATTGGAAGGGTTATGGACCTGAGGAAAGATCTTGGGAGTTGTCTTCTGATGTTCATGCTCCTAGATTGATTAGGAATTTTCACAAAAAGTTCCCAGACAAGCCCAAGCCGGGAGATTCTACTTTGAGGGAGGGTACTGTCAGGATCGCAAGCCCCCCACAGAGAAAAGGACTTTCAGTGAGTATCAGTGATCTTAGGGCCAGGGTTAAAAGAAGAGAAAACCGAATGCAGGTTAAGTCGCTAGCAGGTGCCACCCTGAAAATGGCCGCCAGGAGACGACTTCTAGAGCAGCACGTTAGCGCTCTAGTGCATGACCGCAATCAGGATTGTCCAGGTGCGATGCCCGCGTTACTGCGCACTTCACCTGACTCAGGAGGAGAGTTAGACGTCTTTGTAGGCAGCGCCGCGAAAGTTTAGTGAGGGAAGCTTTCGTCGCGTCTCACCCCTTTTGAACTCCGGCGAGAATTGCATCTAGAGGTTAAGCTGAGGAAGACTAAAGTAAGACTGTTCCATTATTTGAATTCGAAGGAGTGCGCAGCCGCCCTGAGCAAGTGTTAGAGCTTAGAGCATGCGCAACAACCAGAGTCTGTCAGTATTGCTTGAAGTCAGAGTCAGCACAAGTCTTTGGGCAAGTTGTATTATTTTTGGGAACTCTGAGGAGGGAGTTTTTGAGGTATTGTTCAATTATACTTAGCCTTAGTTATTAGTGCGAAGTGATTTAACTTCACAAGAAGTCTAGATATTTAGTTCCTGAGTTATATACGGAGAAGGAGAAAAGTACAAGTCATTCACGAGGAAAAAATAGAATTACAGAAGAAATACTTACCAATAAAATAGAATCCAGATTAACAACGCTGCTGAGATTATTTGAGGTGAGGAATCTGCAATTAAAAGAGAGAGAGAGAAGGATTAGATAATATACACTAGAACAAAAGGCTCTAACAATCTTGAAATATCATTTACAGAATACAGCAGTCAAGTAATCACCAAATAGAAGAGAAGCATAGGTCACACCAATTCTGGGTAGGTTACATCCAGAGGTTGATTAAGTCGTAAATTAGAAATGCGCAGGATATTTTAATGTGTGTTCTTTCTCTACAGTAACATTCCAGTAATTGCCAGAAAAGACGAGCAGCAGACGTCTGAGGCTGAAGGAAGAAACAGGCGTGGTGTGACTGTCTCTTCTCTGTCCCATCCCCTTTCCCCCCTGGGGTTTCATCGGCATTCATGCTAATAGAATTGTGTGTTGCTGAGAAATCGTAGTGGGGCATTGGGAACTTGCGACATTCTGCTCCCGTGCATTGTGGAAGCACAGTTCTGACAATCCTTGTGCCTCTACATGTGTTGCCTTGCTGTTTCCTTGGGTTGTTGCACTGTGCTGTCTGTGGTTTGGCTTCAATCACTATGCAAGCAATGTGTGATTAGGTGGGCTGGGGGTGTTGTTCTATGTTCCTTGTCTTGCATGTGCTGTACACATGCTTGGTGGTTGTCTCCTTGGCCTTCCATTTGTGTGCACCTCACTTTGGCTTTCCTGTTTTGTGTGCTCCATTGCTGGTGGCATGTGGTGTGTGTATGTGTCTGTGTGTCAGTGTGCGGTATGTGTGTGTGACTTGGCAGGCTGTGTGTCCAGTGAGATGTTTGTTCCTTGTATGTGTCCATTTGATGCTTGTACTGAGTTTACTTGCCATTGGTGTGGTGTTGTTGTGGTGTGTGTAGCCCTGGCCCTGTGCTTCTGTGCTGTGTGTTCCTGTGCAGCAACTCCTGCTGTGGCTGTGTCCCTATTTGTTTTGTGTGTGGTGCAGGGTGTGGTGTCACCTGGCTTGTTGTTGTGCATGGGGGTGCACAGGTGTGGCACATGGCATGTCCCTTCAGTGGGGGGCTAGTGTGTGAGGGTGGAGTAGTGGCCCTGTGGTCTTTGTGCCCTGCCCATGCCTGGTGCTGGCCCAGCCTTCTGCATTGTGCACATGTATTCCCTTGTCTTCACCGCTGCGGTGACGTGGCCGTGACATTGCCGCACGATCGCGGTCGATGTGTGACCTGGATGCGGAGGGGTGTATTGGTGACAGGTGGGTCATGTGTGTGTGCACTTGGGGATGTGTTCCTATCCCCACCAGGGTATCTGATGTGGTTAGGGACCCTGTGCCAGTCCATGGTTTGTGTTTTGTGGTTGTGTGTGGGGTTGTGTAATTGCGTACCTGCGGCGGCGTCCGCGACGGTCCATTATTTGCTGGTGATGTATCAGGTACAGCACCGGGAAAACGTGGAGTGCTGGGTCCATGGCGGTCGTGTCCGGGCGCTGTGTGCCGGGTCCCCGGTTTCGCGCTCCGCTGTCGAATTTCCGCCGTGTAGGATTGGCCGGTTTCTCCGCTGCGGTGCGACTTGTTTTTTGGAACATCCTAATTTGTGGACCGGAGCGGACTTCATTCCGCACGGTGGTGTGTCTCCATTGGCTCCCACCGCCGCGCTTGCGGGCGCACTTTGATGGCGGTTCGCGTTACACGGCAGCGGACGGGAAATGGTCTATGTTTGGCCATTCTAATATGGCGGACGGGATTCCCGCTGCTCGCGGGCGGAAAAATGCATTTTTCCGCACCGCCAGCACTGCGAGGTGCCACCGCCCGACATCCTAATAGACCCCTAAGTGTAAATATTAATGGAAAGGTAGACAAAACATTACATATCTCAATTTTATTAATTATTTTTATTAGAAAGAACAAAAAAATGACAGGTAAATTCAAAATTAAATTGTTTATTAAACATTAGAAAAATAATCACAAAATATATATATATATTCAGTAGAGTATATTTATTACAGGAAAAAAACAGTTTACGTATATGTATATTTTAACAAGTAAATAATAAACAAACAATTTCAGGAATACAAAAATTGTACTTCACATTTGTTTATATTTTAGAAATGTAAAATAATGCATATGAATATTTTTTCAGCACATTTTATACATTATTATATATTTTTAATAATTGCTAAATATTGTTTGATATTTCTAACATTTTTACAACTGTTACAAATGTTGGTACGTTTTTATTAACATTATATTGCAAATATTTGTACAATATATATGAGATAAAAATCACATAGTTTAATTTTGTTATACAAACATAATATATTTTAAATATTAATATTAATATTGAATAATAAATATTAATAGTTATCACATTTATTAACAGTTGTACAATTTATATACAAATTAAATATTTTTAGAAAAAACACAAAAAATATAATGATTCAGTATTTGTTGTTTGACATATATACATTCTAATAATTATAATATTAAATATTATTAATTCATAATATTTATTATTATAATTTTACAATATATAAAAAACATATAACTATAAAAAAAAATAGGTACATTTTTTAATATTTTATTACAATGTCACATTAATTTATAAACAATTGTACAATATTTAAAAAAATATATATATATTTAATACATTTATAGTTGCCATGTTTGTTTGGGGCTTTAATTTAGTAACCGCTCACAGTCATTTTGTGTCATTTGGGAAGAAAGAAGCTCGCGGTTGGGAGCTGCTTCACGTCTGAGAAGGTAAGAGTAATTTTCTTACATATTATACTATTTTAAGTTTAGTTTGAAGGTAGTAATGTTGTAATTAGTGTGCGTTAAGTTAAGTTTAAGAAGATATGGTGTGTTTAGTGTTTTAGTTAGTTTTTAATGGTTAATGTAGTGTTCCGTATTTGCGGCCTAGTTAGATTTTTACATTAAAGTAGTTATAACGTTAGTAGTGTGTGAATACTGTTTATAATCATGTTACTTAGGGGCTATTAGGATGACGGGTGGACTTTCGTCCGCCCGCCACCCTAGCAGTGCTGGGACCGGCTGCCAGTGGTGCGGCAGTCCCGCACCGGCGATTAGGATGCCACCGCCACCCTCCACTCCCAGCATTGTGGCGGGCGGTGCTCACAGCACCGCCCGCCACAATGCTGGGAATGCACTGTGTGCATTGTCATGCACAAGGTGACAGGCACTGCGAGGTGCCTGCCACCATGTCCATGACAATGCAGGGGGGTACCATAGGTACCCCCCATGTGCAACCCCACCCCCCCAATACCCTGGGGGCCTGTAACGGGCCCCCGAAAGCAAACTCCGCCTGGGTTTCCATACCGGGGTCTCCGCCATGGAAAGCCCTGCACCGCTGCCCATAATAATATGGATGGCGGTGTCTAGCAGACACCGCCACCATATCCAGCCCCTTTTCCACACGGTCGACTGGTCGACCGGCGGAAAACCGGCAGACGGTCTTGCCGTCCGCCTGGGTCCCCACCGCCATACTAATATGGCGGTTGGGAAATGTGAGGCGGGCGGTGGGAAATAGCGGGCGGATCGCCACCGCCATACGGGCGGTGGTGATCCACCCGCTATCCTAATGAACCCCTAAGTGTATTATGTGTACATTTGTGTGGGTGGGAATGTTTGTTTTTTATTTCTAGGTTTTACGGAGAAGAAGTTTCGAATTACGGAAGATTGCGTTTTTTTTTTTAAGGAAGTTTGTGTTAGTTATATTAACTAATAATTATTTCATACTTCCTTAATTTTTCGGTTTTCACTGAGCGGTTCTTAGTTTTCACATATTTCTGGGTTTTTTATGGTTACTGGATTGTCGATTTTTACCTGGAGGATTAATTTTTTAAAACAGTTGTATTTTTACATTTTATTGGGGTTACTTTTTAATATCTATAGAATGTGGTCTACCTGGGTTCGTTTGGAAGATGTGGAATTTTTCTTATTACAGTAACGGGAATGGTAAGTGTTTTTAAATTATTTATTTGTGGGAGGGAAATGATTTTAATTTAATTGCATTTGTTGTTTATTTGCTTTACTGTTTAATTAATTTGTCTATATTTATGTCTATATTAATTTATAAAAAATATTAGACAAATTAATTAATTTTATTACTTACAAAAAATGCACTGCTTTTATTCCCAAAAATTGTTTCTTCAGAATTGTATAATTAAATTGTTTGTGTGTTTTATAGTAGAGTTTTGGCTATCAAATTTAAGTACTCTAGGCCTTTTGTGGAAGGGTATAGCTGAACTTGCTGTTGGAGATACTGATACATTTGATTAGTTTGTCTAGATAGTTTTGGTTTTAATTGGATAACAGATTGTTGCATTCTGAGTTCTTGGAAGCCTTGTTCTTTTTGTATAGCTAGTAATAGTTTATGTAGGGTAGGAGTGCTTCATCCTGTAGAAGATAGGAAGGCATTATGCCAACCTTCAACTGCGTTGTTTGTTTTAGCTTCTTGGTTTAGTTTAGTTAGGTACACATTCCACCAAGGAATTTGAAATTTAGGTTGTCGTCTATAGCCTGATCTGTGTAATCTCCCCACCCAGGTATCCTCAAAATAGTCTAGGAGGGGAGATAATTTTTGTTCATTTTGTTGGTAAAATGGACTTTCAATTAGAAGGTTATAATGCTCAGCCACATCTGTCACTGGCACATAGGCCAGGGCAATTAGGGGGCATATTAACAAGGCCCGGCGATAAATATCGCAAAGCGCGCTTAGCGCATGCATATTTATCGCCGGCTATCTCTGTAATTTATCGCCCGGTTAGCGCGTTATCAACAACGCGCATCGCTGAGGCGATAAAATTCCAGAGATAGCGTGGATATTTCCGTTTTCCATGGTGGAAAACGGCGATATCCTAGATGATAGGGCCTGTGGTCTTAGCCACAGAATCCACCCCCCATGTTAAGTATGCCTTAGTCAGGAATTTAACAGACGTTAAATTCCTGCGTTAAGGCATACTTAACGCGATTTAAATAATCGCTAACCCTCCTTGATAATATCGCGAAGCTGCCTTCGCGATATTATCCCTATTTGGTTTCACAGCCACGCCTACTTTGCATCTCATTAGCGATGCAAAGTTAGGCGTGCTGGGAACGGGCGCTAAGTCAGCAAAACACGCGATAGCGTGTCTTTGCTGATAAGGCGATGAAATTATCGCCGCTTTTCGCCCGAAAACGGACGCAAAAGCGGCGATAATTTCATATCGCCGCCTTGTTAATATGCCCCTAGATTTTTAATTTGGTATGCAAAGCTAATATTTGTAGCATATTCTACACTAGGAGCAGATTTTTGTAGATGTCTCCATAAACATTTATTAAAATGGAAGTAACATCCTTGTATAGATGTGGGGCCATATTATCAACAACTGGCGATAAATATCGCTAAGCGCACTTAGTGCTAGGATATTTATCGCCGGCTATCGATGAATTTTATCGCTGAGATAGCGTGCTATTAGCAACGCTTATCTCAGACTCGATAAAATTCCTGGCGCAAGCTGCCAAATGTCCGATTATCGCTGGAAATCCAGCGATAATCGCACGACATTTGGCGATAGCTTGTGGATAGGGCTGGGCATACTTAACCATGATATCCACCTTCCATTGGATATCATGGCTAAGTCGAACTAAAAGCATGCGTTAGGAAAGTAGCGTTATCCAAGGTTAGCGCTACTTTTCTTATCGCTATGCTTGTTAGCGATTCCCTTGATAATTGGAGAAATGTCGGTTAACAACATTTCTCCAGTTATTTTGGGACGGAACGCCCACTTTGCATCTCATTAGAGATGCAAAGGTGGGCGTTATGGAAAAGGGCGATAGGGCAAGGATTCACGCGATAGCGTGACCTAGCTAATACAGCGATAAAATTATCGCCGCTTTACGTCCGGAAACAGACGCTAAAGCGGCGATAATATTTTATCGCCGGCTTGATAATATGCCCCCCGGGGGGGTACAATTTAAGGATAGTATTTATCGTAGCTTGCTCAAAGTCGATTATTATTCTTTGAGGAAAAAAGTTGTTTGTTTCTTGCTTTATTTTACTTAACATTTCAGTACATGTTGCATTCTGTTTATTTGGTAATAATGCATAAATAAAGGGAATGCAACTGTTATGATATTGGCCATGGATACTATAAAGTTGGTAAAATGGTTTGGGGCATATTGTAAATGTCCCATCCATCATCCATGTTTGGCATTGTTGAAGTTTAGTTATATTGTTTGCTGTACCAAACATAATAATTCTTTTATCTTTGCTTTTATTGTCGTAGAAAATAAAAGGTTCATCACTGTGTGTTATACCTAGGTCGGGGGGAATTATGACCTCTTCAAAATTTTTAGGAGTTGGTATTATAGTTGTTGTTGCTTTTTTGGTTCTAGCTATAGTTCTTTTTATTGAATTAATGGATGGTAATTGACCTCTTGCTTCTTTGGGTACTTTAGGCAAAATTTCTTTAAGTATAACACTTGTAGGTGTTTGTGAGCTAGTACTTAATTCTTTTATATTGTCAAGGGTTGCTCTCACTTCAATTTTAGAAACATTAGGCGGATGGTTATGTTCTCGAGTGTATAATACAGTTGTTTCCCTGGTAGTAGCACGACCATAACATTTATTGGAATAATATTTTGAACATTTCCAATTCACTTTCAGGCCAGTTTGCTTCTCTTGGGTGTACACATACCCCATGTAACACAATAAGAATTTCCTTTCTGAGATGTAATAAATTGGGCACCTTCAGTCATTGTGAGTTGGAAAATTCTATAAAAAATATATATATGAACATATATTAAAAAAGATAGTAAACATGTCTATATGTTTAAAAAGAAATTTTTTTTACATATACTTACCAAGTGCTATTAAGTTCACTTTCAAAGGAGATGTTATTTCTTTTAATAAATGCTGTTTGGTCGTAGTTTTCTGTGGAAGGAAAATAAAGCATATTTTATTTGATGTTTTACATTTGTACATGGGGTGGTATTGGTGTTTAGGATAGATTATACCTTTATTACCATTTTTGTTAGATTTTACTAAGGCTTTTAAAAGTTTTAAAATTGGAAATGGGGTTTCTTTGGTGTTTAGGATACATAAGGAGTTTAGTTTTATTTTACTTAGATTTTACAAAGGCCTTTTAAAGTATACTTACTTTGGGGCCTATTAGGATGGCGGGCGGAGACACGACCGCGGTGCCGGCGGTGGCGTTAACACCCATTTACCGCACGCCGCCAGCGGTCTTCACGCCCGACATATTAGGATGGCCACACATTGCCCATTTCCCGCCCGCCGCGGTGCGACGCCGACCGCCATCAAAGTGCGCCCGCCACCACGGCGGAGTGAGCCAATCACCACACACCGCCGTGCGGAATGACGTCCCATACGCCGAAGATATCACGATGCCGGAAACATGGCAGCGCACCGCGACGGAGAAACCGCACAGTGAGAGACGGCGGATACACCACAGCGGAGACAGAAAAGAGACACCCGGGACACACCGCGATGGATCCTGCCCTACACGCCATCCCAGTGCTGTACATGATACACCACCTGCAAGTCATCGTCCGCCGCGGACGCCTCCGCAGGTACATACAGACACAACAGTGCAAGTAACACAATACACAGCTCCAGGGTGGAAAAACTTCGCATGGGAACACCACACACCCCTGTGGGGACAGGCACACAGCCATCACTGCACACACACATGTTCCACCTGTGACAAACACACCTCGCCACATACTGCCCACCCATGTTCCACCATCATGAACAAATGTCCCGGTCACGTCACCGCCGCTGTCAGTGTGCAGGAAACCATGCACAGAACGCAGAGCCCAGGGCCAGCGCATGCCAAGGCCACCGTACAAATAGCACAGAGCCACAACTCCACCCACAACACACCAGCTACCTCCCTGAAGGGACACAACATGTGCCTCCCAAGTGCCACACCTGCACAACAACCACACAACTACAGCCACACCATGCCCCACGTCCCAACAACTGCATATACAGCCACAGCATGACCCTTTGCACAGGAACACATAGCACTGAAGCCCAGGCCCCAGCCAACATGCACACCACAACAACATCACACACAAGCCAAGAACACTGAGGCCAGGCGCAAAATGTACACACACACAGATGAGGACCAAACACTTCACTGCACACACTACCTGACAAGTCACACACACACACACACCACCCTGACTCACAGCTACATACACACACCACATGCCAGCAGTAATGGAGGACAACATATAGGAAAGCCAACGTGAGGTGCCCACAAATGAAAGGGCAGTGACACAACCATCAAGCATGTGTGATGCTCATGCAAGACAAGACACATGTGAGAACACACACAGTCCATCACAGCACACATGGCTGACACAGTCAGTCAATACAAACCACGGTCACCTCAATGCAAAAACTCCTGGAGACAGCAAGGACACCCAAGTATAGGCACAGGGATGTAAGGAAGGCCCTGAACTCAAACACTGACCAGCCACACATAGGCATCCAAATACTGGACAAGAGAATGTCTGCTGCACAACACACAGGGCCCAGTGACACACTACATGACAGCCAAGCACAAGTAGGATATGTCACACATACCTCCTCTCACAACAGAACCACACAATACTGCCACGTGCACAAAACACAACCACAGGGCTCAACAAGTACACATACAGGCACACCACTCCAGGGTGACACATGGCAGTAGTTGACAATGCAGGTGCACACACATCCACAGTCACAACAAAGTCACCCCTTCACACCATACACTTCTCCACCACCAAGGTGCACACATTGGAAGTAAGCCATGGGACCTGGATAACTCATCACCACAAGATGTCCATACACCGACACTGATTGGCACACAGAAAGGAAGCTCACACAGACCCCATGACCCTGGCCTGCCTGCCTGTAAGCCTGTGCCCAAACTCCCACCCTGTGCTGCCATTGCCCACAAACCTGACATGTGTCCACCATAGATAACATGAGCAAAGAAGGATGATGACAACAAGAATTCATTGCCAACAACCTGCACTGCACCCATAAGTATCACAGTCAGGTAGAAATGAAGTGCCTCCCACCCCTGCAAAACAAATGAAATGTGAGACAACCTATTGGCAATGTTGAAGTGGCATACTGGTGTGGTGCAGCGGCCAGGGCAGCTGACTTTGGAGCACAGGGTTCACGGTTTGATCCCCGGCTCCGGCGGCAGCTCAGCTCAGCACCATGTGACTCTGGGCAATAGCTCACTTAATTTCCACGACGGCCCCCAGCGCCTTGAGACCCGTAAGGGTGAGTAGTTCGCGCTTTACAAATATGGATTTAGATTTTAGATTTACTGAGCATGTGACACAGTAAACCATGCACACACAGAAACAACTTCATTCAGGAAGGACACTGACACAACTCACAGCAGGACCAACTGTGTTTATTCACAATTTGCATAGTGAGACAACAAATGTGGGCAACAGCAAGGCCAGTGGGCATTTCAATATGCACAGTATTTACATGAGAAGCTGCACAGGCAGGGAGCAACCAGCAGTGAGCAACTAGGACAGTGGCCAGTCCAATGTGCAGATGAAGTCCATGAGAAGCTGCACAGGCAGGGAGCAAACAGCAGTGAACAACAAGGCCAGTGGCCAGTCCAATGTGCAGATGAAGTCCATGAGAAGCTGCACAGCCAGGGAGCAAACAGCAGTGAACAACAAGGCCAGTGGCCAGTCCAATGTGCAGAGTAGGGACACCAGAAGCTGCACAGGCAGGGGGCAAATAGCAGTGAACAACAAGGCCAGTGGCCAGTACAATGTGCAGAGTGGGGACATCAGAAGCTGCACAGCCAGGGAGCAAATAGCAGTGAACAACAAGGCCAGTGGCCAGTACAATGTGCAGAGTAGGGACACCAGAAGCTGCACAGGCAGGGGGCAATTTGCAGTGAACAACAAGGCCAGTGGCCAGTCCAATGTGCAGATGAAGTCCATGAGAAGCTGCACAGCCAGGGAGCAAATAGCAGTGAACAACAAGGCCAGTGGCCAGTACAATGTGCACAGTAGGGACACCAGAAGCTGCACAGTCAGGGGGCAAATAGCAGTGAACAACAAGGCCAGTGGCCAGTCCAATGTGCAGATGAAGTCCATGAGAAGCTGCACAGCCAGGGAGCAAATAGCAGTGAACAACAAGGCCAGTGGCCAGTACAATGTGCAGAGTAGGGACACCAGAAGCTGCACAGGCAGGGGGCAAATAGCAGTGAACAACAAGGCCAGTGGCCAGTACAATGTGAAGAGTGGGGACATCAGAAGCTGCACAGCCATGGAGCAAACAGCAGTGAACAACAAGGCCAGTGGCCAGTACAATGTGCAGAGTGGGGACATCAGAAGCTGCACAGGCAGGGGGCAAACAGCAGTGAAAAAAAAGGCAAAGACATTGTGCAGAGTAGTGACATCAGAAGCTACACAGGGAATGTATGCAACTCTACCATGCCATGCCCAGCAACAGAGTAATGGGGCTGACAATGGGCATCACACACACCGCTGTGGACAGACAGGTGTGTGAGGGTGACCACCACTCAGATGGGGCTGTCTGTCGGACTTGGAGCTGACTGTGTGTTGGGGTCAGTTGGAGGGCTGCCCTGGACAGTGGGAGTAACAACTGTGGAAGAGCCAACTGTGCTTGTGGGAGCTGGGGGCTGCTTGGACCAGGTGGGGTGGTGGCCCGGGGAGGTGGACTCATGCCCTGGTGAGACACAGTGTGTGCCGGAGATTGTGGAGGGTGCCTCTCCACTTCTTGGGGATCCTGAAAGGCTTCCCTGTCTGGGGATTGAGGTGAACTGGGGCAGACACAACAGGTGACCCCAACACCAAAGCTGATTCTGGTGTGGATGGTGACCCTCCCTCTGGGGACATGCTGGATCCCGCTGTGCGCTTCCCTGGTGTTTGCTGCTGCCCTGCCTCCCTCTGTCCACCAGGTTTGCCCCCTACAGTGTCCTCCCATGCTGGCTTCACAGGGCTTGGGATGGGAGTGGAGGTCAAGGATGGATTATCCATGGGGCCCTCATCCTGTGTAATGTTTGCAGGCAACACCTTCTCAGTGGGTGTGGAAACAGTCATTTTGCCTCTGCGAGACGTCTTTGGGACAGGGGAGTCTTTGGCGAGGGAGGAAGATGAGGCCTGTGACCCTGATGCTTGTTTCTTTGCTTTGTGGCCCTTGCTGTCGCCTGATGGGCTTTTCTCGCTGTGCTCTGGGGTGGCCTTACTTTTATGTGGGGATGGTGTCTGCACCCTAGTACGCTTGGGCTGCTGCTGCTCCTGTGTGCTGCGGGTTCTGTATCGGGACTTTGGGGTCCGTTGAGCATTGTCACTGTCGTCAGAGGTGCACAGTGACACGGGGCCGGACCGAGTGCTGGGAGCCGCTCCCTGACTATGTGCCTGTTGCAGGGCTGCTGTCACAGTTGATGACAAGGACTGCACAGTCCGGTGTAGCCCACCTACGTCGGAATGTATGCCCTCCATGAAAGCTATAACCTGCCCCAAATTTTTGTCGTGCTCTTGGAAGGCATTGAGAAGTGCTGTCTGCCCCACACACAGCTGGCGCAATAGCTTGACTGCTTCTGCACTGAGGGCAGCAGGGCTGACATGGGCTGGGGCAGCTGTGCCTGGGGTGAAGGTGACTCTTCCCTTCCTACTCGTGCGGACACGGGTAGCACCAGTGGAGGTTGAAGGGAGGCTGGGCACTGGACGCTGTGTGGCGGAAGAGGAGGCTGAGTCCCCGTTCCCTGTACCCCCCAACATGGATCCGTCACCGCTGGCGTCAGATGACGTAGAGCTTTGTGTCTCCGGCTGTGAATCCTCTAGCAGACTCCTGTCCCCCTCCTCGGCGCTGGACTCATCTGTGTCAGTCTGCTCCGGTGCGGCTGTTGCACTGGATGCCTCACCACTGGTGTCCATCCCCTCTCCCTCTGCACATACGCGAGCTGCTGCATAGGAGAGAGAAGTAATGTGAGATGAGTGGCATCAACAGAACTAACACGTGCCAATACATCTGCATCCTAGAAGAGGTGTGCAGCACATCGCATGCCACCCTGTGCACACATATATCTTGCCACCCAAAATATCAAGCCAACGGTGCATGTCCGCCACACATCCTGCCATAAGTGCCCCAGGTGACTCACACAGCACACCATCCTGCTGTTGGCTCACATCAGACACAGCCACAAAATGGCCTGTGCACACACACTGTCCCGATGTTGGCAAGGATGAACACCACAACATGATGCACATCACCTACATGGATGGAGCAGTAGGGGACCACACAGACCACAACATACCAGCCCACAATGACCCTGCACACATGCCATCCACCATATTGAGTTCATGGGCACATCTACTGTTGCACATTGGCCTCAGATGTCTGACTGGCAGACATCTGAGGTCTGGAATTGCACGCATTCATTGAAACGCATTCACAGTTGGCACACTGGCATTCCCATCCATCTGAATTCACACACTACCCCACAGCAGAAGGTACCTGAAGGCCACAGCTCCAAATGTAAGAGAGATTCACAGTGCTAAAACTCACTTCATGAAGCACCGTTTGGGAAAAAGCATGGCACATACACCCAGCACAGAGGCCACTCACAAAACATTGCACCACACAACCAACGTCACACAGCTGACAATTTGCACACTCTGTAGACACATGCACCCACTCCCATCCAAAGGCAGCCTGCAACACATACTCACCCCTAGCTTGCTGCTGATGCTCCTTCAGTTGTCTGTCCAGCTCAGGTTGTGTGACAGCCAGGATGCGGACCATTAGTGGTGTCATGCTGCGCCTAGCCAACATGCCAGTCCGAGGAAGCAGCCCCAGCGTCATCTCGACCACGTTCTTGCTCAGCCGGCAGATGTAGTCCCACCTTTTATGACAGTGGGTGCGCCTTCGGTTTGACACACCCAGATCTCGCACTCTGGAGGCAATGACCCTCCACACGGCTTTACGCTGGTGGACCTTCAGCTGCAGGCATGGGAGACAAGAGGGGTGAGGTTCCAGTGACACAGCGACCCTTGACCTTGCCAGGTAGGTCGCTTCCCCACCACACAGCTCCGCCTGTGTTGTCCGCCCGCTGCTGCTGCTGGTAAGCTCGCCCCTCCGCTTGTGGCCTCGGTGCCCGTATTTCTTGCTTTCTGTCTCTCCATTTTTCCTTCTGTGCCCCTCGCTGCCCCATTGTACTGTGCCCGTATTTCTCTGTTTGTCTTCTCCCCATTTTTCCTTCTGTGCCCCTCGCTGCCCCATTGTACTGTGCCCGTATTTCTCTGTTTGTTTTCTCTCCCCATTTTTCCTTCTGTGCCCCTCGCTGCCCCATTGTACTGTGCCCGTATTTCTCTGTTTGTTTTCTCTCCCCATTTTTCCTTCTGTGCCCCTCGCTGCCCCATTGTACTGTGCCCGTATTTCTCTGTTTGTTTTCTCTCCCCATTTTTCCTTCTGTGCCCCTCGCTGCCCCATTGTACTGTGCCCGTATTTCTCTGTTTGTTTTCTCTCCCATTTTTCCTTCTGTGCCCCTCGCTGCCCCATTGTACTGTGACCGTATTTCTCTGTTTGTTTTCTCTCCCATTTTTCCTTCTGTGCCCCTCGCTGCCCCATTGTACTGTGACCGTATTTCTCTGTTTGTTTTCTCTCCCATTTTTCCTTCTGTGCCCCTCGCTGCCCCATTGTACTGTGCCCGTATTTCTCTGCTTGTTTTCTCTCCCCATTTTTCCTTCTGTGCCCCTCGCTGCCCCATTGTACTGTGCCCGTATTTCTCTGTTTGTTTTCTCTCCCCATTTTTCCTTCTGTGCCCCTCGCTGCCCCATTGTACTGTGCCCGTATTTCTCTGTTTGTTTTCTCTCCCCATTTTTCCTTCTGTGCCCCTCGCTGCCCCATTGTACTGTGCCCGTATTTCTCTGCTTGTTTTCTCTCCCCATTTTTCCTTCTGTGCCCTCGCTGCCCCATTGTACTGTGCCCGTATTTCTCTGTTTGTTTTCTCTCCCCATTTTTCCTTCTGTGCCCCCGCTGCCTCTCTCCATTCCCGCCGCTGCGTCCCCTGCGGCCCCGCCCCCTGACTGCCCATTCGCTGCCCCTGCCTCCCGCCTCCCAGCTGCTCCTCCCTCCCACCTCCCCATATATGGCGGCCGCTGTGCGGTGAGGAGAGCGACCCTTGACCTTGCCAGGTAGGTCGCTCCCCCACCACACAGCTCCGCCTGTGTTGTCCGCCCGCTGCTGCTGCTGGTAGCTCGCCCCTCCGCTTGTGGCCTCGGTGCCCGTATTTCTTGCTTTCTGTCTCTCCATTTTTCCTTCTGTGCCCCTCGCTGCCCCATTGTACTGTGCCCGTATTTCTCTGTTTGTCTTCTCCCCATTTTTCCTTCTGTGCCCCTCGCTGCCCCATTGTACTGTGCCCGTATTTCTCTGTTTGTTTTCTCTCCCCATTTTTCCTTCTGTGCCCCTCGCTGCCCCATTGTACTGTGACCGTATTTCTCTGTTTGTTTTCTCTCCCCATTTTTCCTTCTGTGCCCCTCGCTGCCCCATTGTACTGTGACCGTATTTCTCTGTTTGTTGCTCTCCCCATTTTTCCTTCTGTGCCCTCGCTGCCCCATTGTACTGTGACCGTATTTCTCTGTTTGTTTTCTCTCCCCATTTTTCCTTCTGTGCCCCTCGCTGCCCCATTGTACTGTGACCGTATTTCTCTGCTTGTTTTCTCTCCCCATTTTTCCTTCTGTGCCCCTCGCTGCCCCATTGTACTGTGCCCGTATTTCTCTGTTTGTTTTCTCTCCCCATTTTTCCTTCTGTGCCCCTCGCTGCCCCATTGTACTGTGCCCGTATTTCTCTGTTTGTTTTCTCTCCCCATTTTTCCTTCTGTGCCCCTCGCTGCCCCATTGTACTGTGCCCGTATTTCTCTGCTTGTTTTCTCTCCCCATTTTTCCTTCTGTGCCCCTCGCTGCCCCATTGTACTGTGCCCCTATTTCTGTTTGTTTTCTCTCCCCATTTTTCCTTCTGTGCCCCTCGCTGCCCCATTGTACTGTGCCCGTATTTCTCTGTTTGTTTTCTCTCCCCATTTTTCCTTCTGTGCCCCTCGCTGCCCCATTGTACTGTGACCGTATTTCTCTGTTTGTTTTCTCTCCCCATTTTTCCTTCTGTGCCCCTCGCTGCCCCATTGTACTGTGACCGTATTTCTCTGTTTGTTTTCTCTCCCCATTTTTCCTTCTGTGCCCCCGCTGCCTCTCTCCATTCCCGCCGTGCGTCCCCTGCGGCCCTGCCCCCCTGACTGCCCATTCGCTGCCCCTGCCTCCCGCCTCCCAGCTGCTCCTCCCTCCCGCCTCCCCATATATGGCGGCCGCTGCGCGGCCGTGCCGCTGGCGCGCCAAAGGCGCGCTTAAGGCAAGCCTGTCTGCGCCCGTCCGCGACTGGACCGCGCCCAGCGCCAGAACCCCTGGACCGCGCGCCCCCGCTCCAGCCTCGAGGACCAACGCCGATACGATGCCACCACACTCCACGCCCTCAACCCCGGACGGACGCACAACTGCTTCAAGGCCGCCCGAAACGCACCCATGGTCCCTTCAGCTGCCGGAACTGCAGCTACACCAGCCTCAGAGCCACCGAGGCGCCCGCCAAGAAGGACCTCAACCACCTCCGGTGCATCCTACTGAACACCCGCTCCGCACGCAAACACGCCGTCGAGCTCTGGGACCTGCTCGACACATCATCACCAGACGTCGCCTTCCTGACAGAGACCTGGATGAACGACTCCTCCGCCCCCGACATCGCCATAGCCATCCCAGACGGCTATAAGATCACCCGCAGAGACCGCATCAACGCAGTAGGAGGAGGAATCGCCATCGTCCACAAGAACACCATCAGGGTCTCGACCAGCACCGACGACACTCTCAGCACCGCCGAACACATGCACTTCCAGATCCACACGGACCCCAACACCACCCTTAGAGGCACCCTTGTCTACAGACCCCTGGGCCCGACCCCAGTTCAGCGACTCCATCGCCGACTTCATCAGCACGCACGCCCTGACCTCTACCGACTACATCCTCCTCGGAGACTTGAACTTTCACCTGGAGAACAACAACGACAGCAACTCCACCACCCTGATCGACAGCCTCGCCAACCTCGGCCTGAGCCAGCTCGTCACAACACCGACCCACTGCGCTGGCCACACGCTTGACCCCATCTTCTCCTCAAGCTCCCACGTCTCCTTCAGCCACACCACGGAACTCCTCTGGACCGACCACCGCTGCATCCATTTCACCTTCCAGAAACCCACCACACACCACCGCACCCAACAGATCCCACGCTGCTGCTGGAGCAAAGTCACCGAAGACCAACTCCGGGCAACCCTCGCTCTCAGCCCTCCCTCCGACCCATCCAACACCGACGACGCTGCCTGCAACCTCAGACGATGGATGGACGACTGTGCCAACACCCTCTCCCCGCTGAAAAAGCTCACCTACAGCGACACCACCAAAAGAGCCAGCTGGTTCACCTCGGAACTCCTAGCTTCCAAGCGTACCTGCCGGAAACTAGAGAAGAAATGGCACAGCGATAAGACACCGGACAGCCACACAGCCACCATCCGTAACCACCACCACCTCA
Organism: Calotriton arnoldi; assembly: GCA_963921515.1. Taxonomy (NCBI): domain Eukaryota; kingdom Metazoa; phylum Chordata; class Amphibia; order Caudata; family Salamandridae; genus Calotriton; species Calotriton arnoldi. The sequence goes on from CAWUFW010020902.1 coordinate 56,474, forward strand.
TCAGGTCCGCCAAGAGAATCTCCTTCAAAGACCGCCTCGACAACAACGCACACAACAGCAAGGAGCTTTTCAACATCGTGAAGGAACTCCCCAATCCCAGCTCCAACACCAACGACATCCCGCCGTCGCAACCTTGTGCGATTCCCTCGCCACCTTCTTTCACCGCAAGATCGCCGACATCCACGACAGCTTCAACACCCAGACAACCCCAACTAAGATCGATACACCAGACCCGCCACACACCATCGACCACGACCCCCTGCCAGCCTGGGCCAGCGTGAACATCGAGGACACCATCAAGACCATGAGCACAATACACTCCGGCTCCCCGTCAGACCCTTTCCCGCACCACATCTTCAACAAAGCCAGCAGCTCCATCGCACCCCACCTGTGCAACATCATCAACCTCTCCTTCGAGACCGCAACCTTCCCAGAGAGCTGGAAACACGCAGAGATCAACGCCCTACTCAAAAACCCAAGGCGGACCCGAGAGACCTCAAGAACTTCTGGCCCATCTCTCTGCTTCCGTTCCCAGCCAAGGTCATCGAGAAGATCGTCAACAAACAGCTAACCCGATACCTCAAAGAAAACAGCATCCTGGACCCATCCCAATCAGGGTTCCGCAGCAACCACAGCACTGAGACTGCCCTCATCGCCGCCACCGACGACATCAGGATCCTGCTGGACAATGGCGAGACCGCAGCCCTCATCCTGCTGGACCTCTCCGCCGCCTTCGACACTGTCTGCCACCGCACTCTACACGCACGCCTCCACGACGCAGGGATCCGAGACAAGGCCCTGGAATGGACCACCTCCTTCCTCGACGGCAGAACCCAGAGAGTCCGCCTCCCACCTTTCCGATCCGAAGCCTCCGAGATCATCTGCGGCGTACTCCAGGGATCGTCCCTCAGCCCAACACTGTTCAACATCTACATGGCCCCGCTCGCACGCATCGCCAGACAACACGACCTCAACATTATCTCCTACGCCGACGACACTCAACTGATCCTCTCCCTCACCAAGGACCCCTCGCCGCCAAAGCCAAACTCCATGACGGAATGAAGGCCGTCGCCGATTGGATGAAGATCAGCCGACTAAAGCTGAACACGGACAAAACGGAGGTCCTTATCCTCGGCTCCAACCCCTCAGCCTGGGACGACTCCTGGTGGCCAACGACGCTGGGAGCAGCCCCGACACCCACCGACCACGCACGCAACCTGGGAGTCATCCTCGACTCAACGCTCTCCATGACCAAGCAAGTCAACGCAGTCTCCTCCTCCTGCTTCAACACCCTCCGCATGCTTCGCAAGATCTACAGGTGGATCCCGACAGACACAAGAAGAACAGTCACCCAGGCCCTCGTCAGTAGCAGACTAGACTATGGGAACGCCCTCACGCGGGAGCCCCGGCCAAGCTCATCAAGCGACTACAACGCATACAAAACGCCTCCACATGACTGATCCTCGACGTACCACGCCACAGCCACATCACCCCCCACTTGAGGAACCTGCACTGGCTCCCCGTCGACAGGAGGATCACCTTCAAACTCCTCACCCACGCACACAAGGCACTCCACAAAACTGGCCCAGCCTACCTCAACAGACGACTCTTCTTCTACGTCCCCAACCGCCAGCTCCGCTCCGCCGACCTCTCCTCGCCACCGTCCCCCGCATTTGAAGAACAACCACCGGCGGCAGATCCTTCTCACACCTCGCCGCCAAGACCTGGAACACCCTTCCACTAAGCCTACGAAAGACCCAAGACCTGCTGACCTTCAGGAGGCTACTCAAGACCTGGCTGTTCGACCAGTAGCAGCATCCCCCCCATCCCTCTCTCCAGCGCCTTGAGACCCTCGCGGGTAAGTAGTGCGCTCTACAAATTCTGTGATTGATTGATTGATTGATTGATTGAACGAAAATGCAGTAGCACGACAGTGACTCATCCAAAACTCCAGCTACAACTGTAACAGAGCCAACAATTGCTGAGAACATGGTACAATGTCATTGGTCAATAAGACGTACAGGCATGCATGTTCGATGGTGGACACAGTACCTCCACATCCCATTCACATGCAGGATACCAACACAGCAAGCGACGTGTAGTCTGCCCGCAGCTACTGTCTGCAGTTACCTACAATTACACATAGAGAAGATAGCAAAACATGTGTCTTGTCATTGGACTCACTGTGTCCAACACTGCGCAGACCTAAGTGTTCTAGCCCTGTGAAAGCCTCACTGTGTCCTGGAACTCACATAGAGTGATAACAACTGTCATACACACACCCTTCTCCCACGGCTGCTCCTGTGCAATCTACATGGCAGAGATGGGACTTAGATGAAGATGCGTGAACCAAACACACATGGAACACACTGTACATGCAGTGATGTGGACATGTGGCATTCGGCGGGGACTGTGCAGGGCAGGTGGACTGACACTGAGTGGGTAAATTGGGAGCAACACAGCCATTCACACAAACGATAACTGGCCAGACTCCTGCATCACCAAAATGCAGCTGCACTGTATGGCTGACACTACAAAACATGTCCCTCCACTAAGGATAGGCATGCAGGGTAACGTGTGAAAGAGCCCACCAAGCCCTTCCCGCTGTAGTAAACATGCTAGGCAGTGCATGTCAGAGCCCCACAACCACTGACACATACCGAAGCACCTCCACCTCACTTGTGCCCACCCTGCACTCTCACTCACAGTCTTGGAGACTTACCACGACATTAGGGCCGCCATAAAGCCTTGGGTACTGTGCAAGCACCCCGTCTACCAGGACCTCAAGTTCCTCGCTGGTGAAGGGACTGGCACGGATCTTCTGAGTCCTCGACATCACAATGAACATGTGGCAGCAGCAGCACATTGAGGGTGGCAGCCAGCAGTCCTTTGAGGCAGCAGCAGCAGGTGCAGGGTGGCAGCCAGCAGTCCCTTGAGGCAGTAGCAGCAGGTGCAGGGTGGCAGCCAGCAGTCCCTTGAGGCAGCAGCAGCAGGTGAGGGTTGTCAGTCAGCAGTCCCTGGTAGCTGTGGGAATGTGGGGCACCCTCCCACACATATATAGGCCCCTGGGGCTGTGTCAGTGGTCCCAGGGTGCTGCAATTGGTGTACCAGGTCTGCCTCATTCAAATACATCCAATGTCCGCCTCCGCGGTGGCGGTGCACGCCTACCGTGATTTTCAAACTCGCATCAGGCTACCGCGAGGCTGCTTCCCATTGGCTGCAAGGGCATGGTCCATGGCGGTGACACACCGTAGGGGCCAGGCGCGTGCTACCGCGGTGGTGCATCTTTTGAATGCCTCCAGTGACCGCCTCCGCGGTGGCGGTGCACGCCTACTGCGATTTTCAAATCCGCATCAGGCTACCGCGAGGCTGCTTCCCATTGGCTGCAAGGGCATGGTCCATGGCGGTGACACACCGTAGGGGCCAGGCGCGCGCTACCGCGGTGGTGCATCTTTTGAATGCCTCCAGTGACCGCCTCCGCGGTGGCGGTGCACGCCTACCGCGATTTTCAAACTCGCATCAGGCTACCGCGAGGCTGCTTCCCATTGGCTGCAAGGGCATGGTCCATGGCGGTGACACACCGCAGGGGCCAGGCGGTAGGCACCGCCAAATGTTTGCGAGACAGTGCCTGGAGTGACCGTGATTTGGGTAGCGGTGCATGTTGACCGCCATTGTCACATACATATCTGGCGGTGTCTCCCGCGATCATGCCTGGGTTATGCGCGGTGCCAGTCCGCAGGTGTCAAGCGGTAGGCACCGCCATATGTTTGCCAGAAAGTGCCTGGAGTGACCGTGATTTGGGTAGCGGTGCATGGTGACCGCCATTGTCACATACATATCTGGCGGTGTCTCCTGCGATCGTGCCTGGGTTATGGGCGGTGCCAGTCTGCAGGTGTCAAGCGGTAGGCACCGCCATATGTTTGCCAGACAGTGCCTGGAGTGACCGTGATTTTGGTAGCGGTGCATGGTGACCGCCATGTCACATACATATCTGGTGGTGTCTCCCACGATCGTGCCTGGGTTATGGGCAGTGCCAGTCCGCAGGTGTCAAGCGGTAGACACCGCCATATGTTTGCCAGACAGTGCCTGGAGTGACCGTGATTTGGGTAGCGGTGCATGGTGACCGCCATTGTCACATACATATCTGGCGGTGTCTCCCGCGATCGTGCCTGGGTTATGGGCGGTGCCAGTCCGCAGGGGCCAGGCGGTAGGCACCGCCATATGTTTGCCAGACAGTGCCTGGAGTGAGCGTTAATGGAGTTGTGGAGTAGCTTTGCTGCACCTAACGTGTCCTCCAGCTCTCTGCATAGGCCAACATGTACAGTGCCCAGTGTCTCAACAATTGAAGGGTCCTCATGAGGGCAAATGCACAAAAGGGACATGTCACTCCACGTCACCAACACATACCATATATGGGTCGCCAATACATTGCATGGGCACATATACTTGCACATGTCACATGTGTTGTGTAATGAAATGTAGACTGTCCAGTTAATGTGTTGCATAGCATATGTAGATAATAGTCAATGTCTGTGTGTGCAATGTAACGCACAATGTCGTCTCATTTACTGAACTAGGGGCATCAGCAACTGGCACATTGTCTAATGCACATGCACACACGTGTCCCCCATGCTCAGCCGGTGGTCAGTGTGTAGTTGATGTGTGCCATGTGCAACCTGTGTTGGAAGGTGTATCAGGGCCACTAACATGGTGTGTTAGGGTAGTATTGCAATTAGTAACATATGCTGGGGGTCATACTCACAGGTGTGCACACATACATGTTAGTATATCACACTGTGCATGCGAATGAGCCGGAGGGGTGCACAGATAATTGCTGCTGGTAAGGGGACAGGTGTACGAGTAGTGTGCCTGATGTGTACCTACTTGTGAAGTGCCCTGTCGGTTAATGGTGCATGTTGTAAAACTTGGGAATGTGTCTGTAGAAAAAATTGATGTGATGCACATTTCATGGTCTTCTGCATTGACATCTGTGCACTTTGATCTGTCCTAGGAGGAGGAGGCCCAATATCCATTGTCCGTTCACAGTCCTGGCAGACATGGAGAATGAGGATATAATCCGCAAATTCAGGCTGGACCGACAAACCCTGCAGAACCTATGTGCCATGTTGGAGCCCCACCTGCAGCCACGTCGGACATATCCAACAGCTTTCACCGCAACATCTAAGGTGATGGCATGCCTGCATTTCTTTGCAACAGGCTCATTCCAGCACACGGTCGCAAGTGCAGGCGGTATGTCACAGCCGATGTTCAGCATGGTGCTGAGGGATGTCCTGTCGGCCATGATGCTCTACAAAGACAGATATATCCATTTTCCCAGGGGGCCTGAGTTGGTGGCTGTGAAGGGCGATTTCTATGCCCTTGGAAATATCCCCCATGTCATTGGTGCAATTGATTGCACACATGTTGGGCTTGTGCCACCACAGGCATGTGAACAGGTTTACCGCAATAGGAAGCATTCACACTCGGTAAATGTTCAAGTGGTGTGCCTGACGGACATGATCATCTCACACGTGTGTGCCAAGTTTCCCGGCTCAGCCCATGATGCCCACATCTTGCGCAGCAGCATCGTTACTCAGCTGATGGCCAATCTGCTTCCGGAGCGTGCATGGCTTGTGGGTGAGTATGCATAGTGGATTAGAGTGGTGTGTGTGTGACATGCTGTTGTGTGGCATTTTGGGACTGCAAGGTTAACCTGTGTCTCTCACACCCAGGTGACTCGGCATATCCGAACCACCCGTGGTTGCTGAGCCCATTGCGGAATCCCGTCACGCCAGCTGATGTGCGATACAATGATGCCCATGGGAGGACACGGCGTGTGATAGAACGGACATTTGGTCTCCTAAAATCAAGATTTCGGTGCCTGGACCGTACTGGAGGTGCCCTTATGTACTCTCCAGGGAAGGTGTGTCAGATAGTGATGGCATGCTGCATGCTCCACAACCTGGCCATTCGCAAGGCAATACCCCTGATCCTGGATGACGATGATGAGCAGCCAAGGCCCCCGCCTGCAAATCAACCCAGATCCAGTGACGAGGGCAGTGGAGAGGAGGAAGGGGTCGACATGCGTCAACAGCTCATCACCCGCTACTTCACTTGAAGGTGAGTGACGATGTAGAAGGGACAAAATGGTCTGATGGTGTTGCAGTTGCTGTGTGGGTGTATGTGAGCTTGCTGACTGCAGCTTTGTGTTGACTCATTGCCTCATGCCAATGTATGTGTGATTGGTTAGTGTGATACAGAATGTCTCTATGGTGACTGTTGCTCTGTGTAAAGTTAGAAGATCTGAGTACCTTGTTGACATGTGTTGCGTGATGTGTGCGATGCCACACCCATACAAGTGACTCTTGTTCTGCGTTTTTCCCTAGGTCCCTTCAACATCTCACTGCCTACCTACATTCCATTCCCCTGGTCCAACGTTGAAGGTTGCACATCCTGTATTAGAGACGGAGCAGACACAACAACATGTGTGTAAGGTGTATTTATTTACAATTGTGACATGCGAGGGTGGAGAACATGTGAAGGGGGAATTGAAGAAGTGAGTTGACAGTCATGGTAGATGAGATACTTGAGTAGTCCCCACAATGATGTGGAGACCCAGTCCAACAGATAGATGCCATTCACATGGCAGTGTGGTGAAGGATAGTCCAAAAGGTCAATGCAGTGGTCTGCCATCATGGCTGGCTCAGGGACTAGCATTTGGCAGGTGCTTTGGCACGTGAGGCCCCTGGCCTTTCCTTGGACGGCCCCTTTGTGCTTGACTGGAGGGGCCACTGCTGCAGGGACAGTGGTGTCTGAGGACTCACCCCCTCTGTGGATGCAGGGAGGATGATGAAGTGTCATCCTGCTGCCCAACAGGGGAGGCGGAGGGGTAGAATGTTGCGCTGGCCTGTCCCTCAGAACCGCCACTAGCTGCCCCAAGAGGTCCACAATCTGTCCCATGCGTGTGTCCATGGACCTCAGCAGCAGGAGGTGCTCCCGAGATTCTTCCTCTAACCGGCCCATTAATCCCTGGGCCTGTTGGTAGGCCCCAAGGACTCTGTCGATGTGGCCCAGGGCTTCCATCCCAGGATCAGTTCCCCTCTGCATGACCCTGTCCCGACCACCTGCACTGCTGCCAGGGTCCTGTCAGGTCCTCACATTGGCCCGCTGCATCCTCTCCCTGGCCTCCGCAGTCGATGTAGTGGGCTGCTCAACCTCTGGGGCAGGAAGGGTGTTGCGGCCAGCTGTGGTGGTGGTGGTGGTGGTGGTGGTGGTAGTGGTTGACACACAGGCCGTGACAGCAGCTGTCAGAGGATGGTCATGGGCTGCAGCTGATGTGGTTGGGGGGACAATGGGTGCCTGGGACTGGTTGCGGCCTGCCACACCAGATGGGCCAGCTTGGAGCTCCTCATCCAAGGAATCCAGGGAGTCCTCATCCAGTTGTCTCTGTTCCGGGGGGGACTGGCTCTGCAGGGTGGTGTCATCCTCTGCAGTGAGTTCTTGGTCACCTGTGGGTCAGATGAGAAATGGTCATTGTGTTGCACCCAGCAAAGTTTGTGTTAGCAGTGTTACATCAACTGGTTGTACATCCAGCAGTTGTTCACTGTACAAATTTGCATTGACCGACATCCAGTGATGCATTACAAGCTGTTGTGGTACATGCATTACTTGTCCATATTGGGAGTTGTCAAGACATGACATGCACAATATAATTTTTTTACATTGACAGTCTCATGTTGGCATCCAGTTATTGATCAATCATATGTCATCCATTTACGCGTATGTGTCACTTGTTGAGCCCTTGCAGCGGTTTACTCTGCACATTGAGTGAACATTGTAGATTCATGCATACCTTTTCAATGTGGTGTACATATCTGTATTTGCAATTCCAGACATGCTTAAGTTTGCTTTAATTAGATCCTAGGTGGTCTGGACCACTGCTACTTTCAGATGGCATGTAGTGGTGTGCATGGTTGTGCTCTGAGTTCTACCTACATGTGTTTCAGACTTTCACACTTTGGTTGCTGTCACAGTTTCATTTTCTTAGGTGTGTGCACACTATAGTTGCCAATGCTATCTGGGTGTGCAGTTGTGCATTGAGAGGCCTGGTGTCCTATGCCAACATGTTTTTTTAAATGCATATCTGGCTGCATGTTGTGGCTGTTGATATGTAGTGTTTGCTGTTTTTTCCTTGTATTTGAGAGACCTCTCTGTGTGTGTATGATGATGGCTTCCATCTTGGTCCAGTGTGGGACAAGTCAGCATGATATGTCCACATGCCAGTTCTTTTGAAGTGTACATTGCAATAACTGACACATGCATGTTGGTGCCAGGAAGTAAGTCTTGTGTGCTGGCGGTCAGGTGGGCCCGTGTGATTTGTTGTGCAAGCTTCCCAGCCCCACACACCCCGACCTGTGAGATGCGGTTACCTACCTGTGCATTGGGTGGGTAGCATACATTGCCTGCCACATGATTCTTATTGGGGGTGTAGTGTCCCATCCTCCATAGGGGTGGAACAGCATGCATGTTGCGTTTTGTGGGACGGATAGCCAAACACACTACACCGTCTCACTGTGAAGATGGCTAACTACCGTTTGAGGTGAAGGTGAGCAATGACATGGCTATGTGACTTGGTTGAAATTTTTTGATGGAATGTGCGTGTGGTGAGCAGAATGTGTGTGTGGCTTTTTGTACCCATTGATTTCAGATTACATTTGGTCATGGGGTATAGCCCCCATCACTGTTGTCCCATCTATCTGGCTGTGGGGTTCACTCCCCCAATATTTGAAGGCACAATAGGGCATGGGGTATAGCCCCCCCCATCACTGCTGTCCCACCTATCTGGCTGTGGGGTTCACTCCCCCAACATTTGAAGGCACAATAGGGCATGGGGTATAGCCCACCCATCATTGTTGTCCCACTTATCTGGCTGTGGGGTTCACTCCCCCGACATTTGAAGGCACAATATGGCAAGGGGTATAGTCTCCTAGCACAGTGGTGACATACAGCAGGATGAACATCTCACCCAGCATACATTTCCACACTGTCATGGTTTCATGGTATTTGTGGACCTGAGAACATGAGCACAGTACTGGTGAAGCAGTTGTTCCAGGGCATCCATACACTGACATGTTGTGGTCAACAGTGGTGTGTGTGTGAGATGTACTCAGCCCTGTGCAGACAATGTGTGCTTTTGGGGCCAGACTATACCAGCACTGTTCAGACAGACAGTGTGAGATGTGAACATTGTCAATGCATACACACATTGGTGGTCCAAACAAGACACCTTTGACAATTTTAGTCAGACAAGGTGCTGTTCTGCAATTCAGTGGGTGTGGCTGCAATTCAGCTGGGTGTGTTGCAGGACATTTGGGATGTGCTTAGTTTAGCATTGTGAGTCCCAGCTGCAGTGTAGTTTTTGGGTACACTGCACTTCCACTGTTTACATTGCAACACTGTGGTATGACATGGGTGATTTGCACTTTGCCAAAAAAACGGCCAGACACTGTTGCAGTGTGTGATGCCTGGCACAGTGTACACAATGTGGGTCATTTTTTAACAGAGACTTGTGCATGGTGACTACAACACAACTGTTTTGCATGATTTGTGTAGGTGACTGTGGACTAAGTGGCATGGTGTCATGTGCGGCTGCACAGACGTCACATGCCTATGAGTGGGACAAGTGCTCCATCATGCTGAGCTGTGGGAGTAGGGGGCCTGTTGTGAGTTGTGCTGCTGTGTCACCAATTAAGAACAACACTCCCGGTTGAAACGGTTACCTACCCGTAAGTTTGATGAGTGACATTCAATATCTGCCACATGCTTGTGGCTGGGGGGAGTGCTCCATCTTGTGCAGCTGTAGGACAAGGGGGCGTGGTGGGAGTTGTGGGACAGGCCTCCCTATTCCAAACACACCTCCCTGTAAAGATGGCTACCTACCTGTTAGGTGAGGGTGAAGCACACAATGGCTGAGGCATGCTTCTGGGTGGGGGGGAGTGCTCCATCCTGCTCACCTGTGGGACAAGGGGGCCTGGTGGGAGTTGTAGTGCAGGCCTCCCTATTCCAAACACACCTTCCTGTAAAGATGGCTACCTACCTGTTAGGTGAGGGTGAAGCACACAATGGCTGAGGCATGCTTCTAGGTGGGGGAGTGCTCCATCCTGCTCAGCTGTGGGACAAGGGGGCCTGGTGGGAGTTGTAGTGCAGGCTTCCCAAACACCCACCCACCTCCCTGTAGGGATGGCTACCTACCTGTTAGGTTAAGGTGAGCAATGCTATGGTTGGCACATGGGTTGGGGTGGAGGGCTCCATCTTGCGCAGCTGTAGGACAAGGGGGCCTGGTGGGAGTTGTAGTGCTGGCAGCATGTACACATGTACCCATGGTGATGTTGCTAACTACCTTTGGGGGCTTCAGGGGAGTGTCTGTTGAATCTGTGAGAGATGTGTTGGGGGAGTGTTGTGCACATGAATGAATTTGAACCTAGGAGGTATTATTTAGTAGTAGTGCAAGACAGTACATTTGTGTGATGTTGTCTTGTGGATTGTTACCTGCCTTGTTATGTTGGCCTAGGCCTGGCTGCCATGATGCTTTTCTTTGCGCACGTTACACTGAGCCCGGCCTCCCTCGCTCTTTGCTCGTGCCAAGTTCTTTTGCACTGTCTGCATTTTCTGTTGTTCACCTTTTTGGGCTCAGTCTGCACAAACATGTACAAGGTCACATAACAATGTATTTTGGTTCTTCCTGATATGGCCAGTCTCGCGCACCCAGACATAACATTATGTGCAATTGCCATGAAGAATTTGATATGCTTTTAATACTGTGGTTTACTAGCGCTTAACACACTTGGAGAAATCCCTTTCAGTGAGAAGAGCTATGATGTCCTGCTGATGTAATTCTGCATCTAGAGACTGAGGTATGGGGGTTCGCTAGTCAAAGCCCAGAGGTCTTCTATTATTATAATAAACTATCTTACTGCAAGGGGAGGGTGGTAATGTTATTTATACGTTTATCCACTGAGCTCTGAAATGCTTTCCCCGTTTGTATTCTATGGAATTGTAACCATGCTGCTTATATTAGTAATATGCATTATGCTATTAGTACTGACACGTGTACTGTACATTAGAGCACGTAAGTTGGAATAAACATTTTAACCTATCCAGTGTCTCTTCCTACGCACCTTGTGGACAAGTACGAGTGGGTGGCGAAAGAGTGTTCTTGCTTCAGTGAGTCCTGAGATAAAGATACCGTGTTCTGGGTTGTCCAAACATTAGTACTTGGGTGCTAATGGGATGCTAAGCTAGTTGGGTTGGGGTTTTTGGGTGCTACGGTATATGGTGGCAAACCACTGTATTCCGGGGTCCCATTTTCCTGTGCATAGCTCTGTGTATGTGCAGAAACCTTATGACATGGCGCGACCACCGTGGGGCAGCTTATCTGCGAGACGCTTGAGTAGTGCTTGTGCTTGTCCACAAACCCCTCGCGTACGCTTCCGGAGGCGTATGTGACGGTGATACCTCCTATATTGAATGTTTTATAGGTTCTTTCAAGCTTGATATTATTAAAAAAGGTTAGTTAATAGACCCATTTTTGTGCTCCCTGTTAGGTTGTCGTATATAATTGTTTAGTCATGGCTGGTGTGGCGATAGCTGCACATAGTCGAGGAGCACTCCGAGACCACTTAGCTGTGTATGGAGTGCCCGATACTGGGGTCGAGTTGGTCTTTGTGGTTCAAGCCGATGCGGCTTATCACTTTGAAGTGTTTTACACTTGGATCACTTTTGACGCGGTGGATGCAGGTGATAAGCTGTTTCATGAATATAAGCCCACCGCTGTTCCTGCTGCCTATCGACCCTATACTGTTCTTGAAGTGCCTCTCACGGCTTGGCAGCACCGTGTTTGGTTTAATGGCGCCCTACCACAACCAACTACCGCAGTTCGTTTAGGCCCCTTGTCAATTCAGGGGGCCACTTGGCCTGTATTGGCCGGGTATACCCCGCATCCAAATTATCTGGCATTACCGCTTGCGGAACTGCGCACTATGCATACCGAATTGGTGCGAGTGCATCGAGCCTTGGTGACATACGTTACAGGTAGCCTCCATGGAGCTGCTCCTGTAGTCGCAGGCCAACCAGCTATTGCAGCTGGAGTGACTATAAGTCCTGTCATGGTAAATTCAGTGATGGGCAAACGTCCACAAAATAAGGACGACTATCCTTACTGGCTTGCAGAAAAGTTCGATCAGATAGAAGCAGTGTTTCCACATACATCCCCAGTAGATAAACATCGCATCCTCACGATAAGTTTGCCAAAAGACATAATCCCCGATTTGACATCATGTGAAAACTGGGGTAAGGTATTCGCAGCAGTTTATTCAAAATGTTTTGGAACTCCTTCCATGACGGTTCTACCCTCTGTAATTAAAAAAGTACAGGATGAACATGGCCCTGAAGCGGCTGTGGAATTAGGGATGAGACTAGTGGGAGTGTTTGATGTAGTAGCTGAGCTGATCCTTGGAAATGTCAAGGGCGATGCTATGAACTTTCAAGTAGCGAATGCTTTGGCTTTGGTCCCAGAGTTGGACAGGCCTCGCGAATTACCGAAAATAATAGCCCGGGCTTATAAAACAATTGGAAGAAATAGCCTAGGCAACAAGCCTTTTGTAAAAATGCAAACTCAATCGCAAACACAAGTTATACAAACAAAAAGTGCATCTGAGAAAGATGATAAACCGGTCTTCACTAAAAAGAGTTGGAGACAGAAAAAGCAGGGTAAGCAACAAAAGAAGCCGGGGTCGAGAGGCGCTTCCCCAGTTTCGGTTTCTTCTGAACGTACTTATGATTTACGTGATAGGTCAAGGATTAAATCACCAGAAAGGTTTCAGAGCTCTGATACGCGTTCTCCTCGTTCTTCACAGGCCCAGACGTCGTCACAGGCTGGTGGAGGAGGACGGCAAGATAGAGGAAGGGGCCGAGAGGCTCCCCAGGAGCGAGACCAACCTCGACAACAAGTCAGAGGGAAAGCAGAAGATTTTCATCTTCCTCGACCGCAATTTCAGAAGAAAAAGGTTGCCGCTGTCACAGCGAAATATGCCTCAGACCGTGAGAACGAGACTCCAGAATTGGACGTGGGCAGTGACCCTCCTAGACAGCGCCGCGGAAGTTACCATAGTGCGGGAGGCGCTACGTCCTCATATGGAGGCGACAGCAACTGAAACATTCGTTACTGTAGAGACAGCTGACACGAGAGTGGCACCCCCTGACAGACTATATAATATAGTCATACAAATTGAAGGTGACATACCGCGTGAAATAAAAGGGATTTTTTGGGAAAATCTAACCTCTTCATATGACATTTTGTTAGCAGAGGTGGATTGGCCACCCCCATTCGTTTTAGCTGCACATAAAGGAGAGGAGGTAATCCTTCCAAGCTTTTCAAGGCATGTCCCAAAAGACAAAGCTGAAGCACTTGCAGCTGAGTGGGCTGTGTACCTGGCACCAGCGTTATACCGCAACCATGTGGGATGGGATGAAGAGTCACCTCCCCATGCAATACCTTTGCGGTCACTACCGCAGCCACAACCCCAATATCCCATCAAACGGCAGGCAAAAGGCCCCGTCTCCGAAATTCTGACACAGTTGGAATATCAGGGAGTAATTGAACCATGCGTATCACCTATGAACAATCCCCTTTTCGTGGTTTCTAAACCCGATGGATCGTACCGCTTAGTTTTGGATTACCGGCATTTAAATACTCATTGTCGGAACTTTGCGGTGCAAAATACACACAGTTCTGCGCTTGTAGACAGTCTTGTTCGTAAAAAATACAAAACGACACTTGACCTTTCAAACGGTTTCTACACGCACAACCTAGCCCCGGAGAGTGGTCAATGGACCGCATTCACATCCGGTGGTAAATTATTCCAGTTCCGGCGATTACCCATGGGCTATAAAAATAGTCCGGGTATATTCGCCGCCCGTGTTGTTTCTTTGTTAAATGACATTGATCAAGACGCATGTTCGTACGTTGATGACATCTATCTGACAGACGACGAGTTATATCAGCATCTGTCCCGTGTGGACCGCATTATTCTTGAATTTGCGGAGCAGGGTTACAAATTTAACTTTGCTAAGTCACACATTGCTGAATTTACCGTTCTGTTCTTGGGCTATGAGCTCAATAACGAAGGTAAGGGCTTAGCCCCCCATTTCTTGGAAAAATGTGCACATTTGTGCCCCCCAAATACTCTGAAGAAGCTTCAGTCTTTGCTGGGTTTCCTGAACTTTGGGCGTACTTATATTCCCGAATATGCCCAGCGTATCAAGCCTTTGTATGCTTTGATACAACCTACTTATTCAAGGTCTTGCTGGCTGCCTGAGCACACCTCAATTCTGCAGTCTTTGCAGACAGACCTTTTGGAGTCTAAATATCTTTTGACTCGTGATAACCACACAAACCTGGTGATTAGAATAATTCCGGGGGCGGTGGGATTCACCTATTTAACCTTTAATGAAGGTGATACAGTACCTATCGCATACAAGTCACATCTGTACACTTCCGCTGAATTGCGCTTTACATCTGTTGAAAAAGTTCTGACTGCAGTGCAAATGGCGATTCTAAAAGAACGCGCACTGGCACAGGGAAAGCGGATTCTAGTGGTAACACCCTGTCCTGCCCTAGAGGCAGTAACAAAGGCAAGTGTACCGAACTCAAAAGCAATGCATCCCCGTTGGATACAATGGGCTACATCTTTGACGTCTTCGGACGTCACTTTTGTTTTTGATTCTTCTCTTCAGACTCAGGAGTTTTTGCAGTATGAATTCGTTCATCCTCCTCCTTTGTTTTTATTACCGCTTGAGGATTACAAATGTGTGATCTACACCGATGGTTCGGCGCAACCGGCCACTGGGTCCAAGCACGCTTATTCTGCTGCATGTGCTATTGTTGCAGGATCCTTTGTGGATGGCAAGTTCAAATCCACTGTAGTGCACACACGCACACTTGGGGATAGTACCGCACAATTGGCCGAGCTGCATGCATTACTACTTGCACTTGAGTTCGCTTCACAGGATGAGACCACTCTTATTGTATGTGATTCTTTTTACTGTGTACAATCTTACAATGACAATCTGTTTTTCTGGTCGAAAAACGACTACAAGGACGCAAAAGGGAGCACAATTAAGCATAAAATGCTTTGGGTTCGAGTGGCAGAATTGCAACAACGTCTGCCCCTCACACAGGTGGTTCACACCTTAGGCCATCAGCGGGTGGGCGCACACGCTATTGGTAACGATCTGGCAGATGAAGCTGCCCGTTCAGCAGTAGTCACGTGTTCAGTAGCAGCGGTTACCAGGTCCATGTCTAAAATAGACCCTGTTATTTTAGCAGCTATTGCTGCAACCAAGGAAGGTGATAATTACCCTACAGGTTTCCCTTCCAAGTATTCTTACAAATTAAGTCCCGATCAGGTTCCTTATGTAACTATACCTGACGTTGGAGATCGGCTGATCCCCAACGCGGACCGCAGGAGTGCCTTGATATCAGCTGCACACGAAGGCATGGCTTCTGCTCATGCAGGTGTGTCAGCTACGGTTTCCATCTTGCAGCAGCGTTATTGGTGGCGTGGGTTATATAAAGACACCCGTGCTTTTGTGCTTTCTTGCGACGTTTGTCAACAGATTAAGCCTTCCACGGTAACACGTCCACCACAAACACCGCTCTGCATTGCTAACAGACCCTTTGGGTGTGTTTACTTGGATCACTGCGGTCCATTCTCATCAGACACTGCTTATAAATACATCTTAGTGGCAGTGGACTCGTGCACACGGTTTCTCTGGGTCTGGCCACAACGGAGTGCTGACGCCCGAAATGTAATCAGGGATTTGCGTGTCTTTGTGGGAATTTTCGCATGCGGCACCTTCCATTCGGACCAAGGTCCAGCGTTTGCCTCTAGGGCTTACAAGGATGCAATGGCTTCGCTTGGGGTGCGGGTGAAATTTTCGTCTCCGTATAGGCCTGAGGGCAACTCTATCGTTGAACGAATGAACCGTGACTTAAAGCAATCCTTAACAGCTAGGGTTTTAGGTACTGGCAGGAACTGGCTGGCCCATTTGTATACCGTTCAGCGTGCACTTAATAATCTCCCTAGAAGACCTCTGGGTGGGCGGACCCCATACGAAATGCTCTTTGGCATAAGAATGTTTGTGCCTGACCTTGAGGGTCCAGACATCGCGGCGCAATCCGCCAAGTTTGATGTAGATAACCATTCTGCTATGTTACAGGACTTACAAGAAGCCCGAGACAAACTTGCAACTACACATTTACCTTCAGCCACAGATCCTGCGTTGCAGATTCCGGTAGCCGGCTGGCTTCCGAAAGTTGGAGAACTGGTTCGAGAGAAGGTTGAAAACAAAAAAGAATTTGGCCCCTCTTTTCGTGCACCGGTTCCAGTTCTTGGCCTGAAGGGAACACGTACAGTCATTTTACCACCGCTTCCTGGTCGCAAAGAGAACAGATACATCTCAGTTGAAAATGTCAAGCTACAGCGCCTGGCCGATCCTGAATAGTGTCACACCAGCGGTCTCTTGTCCTGCCATTTATCGGACATATGTTCATAGTCCATCTGCACGAACGATCGCTGATGCTGTAATTGAGATGGTTGATTTGCCTGAAACTACGATTGATCCCCAACTCTCCACCAATATCAACGAGGACGAGTATACTTATCCTGCATCAGAATCGGTGGCACATCAACCAACAACGCCACTAAGCCCGACTCGTTATTCCTTTGATTCGGATTCCACATCTTCAAAAGTTCCATCCAAGTTCAGTATTTTTATATCCTGGTTTAGAGACAATTTTTTGATTCCCCCTGGACATACATCTGGTTGGTACTTTTCTTGATATTTTTGTTCATGTCCATTGGCTTTGTCACAGTGTTTTTTCTACTAATTAATGGTCACTATTTACCTGAACGCTCTGCTGTAGACTATGTTTGTGGAACTTTGGCTCCTCATTCCTCGTCTCACATCATGAAGCGTGACCACACATTTGTGAACATTTCAGCCTTCCCAGTTGCTGATGGCATCGTATGGGATGCAGTGAACTATCAAATCCATGGTCCGACGGAAATTATTAATGTACCCAATGTCCTTCGTGTTTCAATGGGTGATGTAGTACAAAATAATATTCATTCTGATGATTGGGATGTGCATGCCGTTGAAGCATTGTTTGCCGATTTAAAATATTATGCATCTTTTAATGCTGAAGATCTATATATGAATTCTGCTAATTATGCCGATTTGTATTGTTACCAACATTGGGGTAATCATTTTCTCCATAAGCCAAGTGCCCTGCGTAGTTCTGTTAACTACACCCAATGGGAACATTGTCCAAACCCCTTGCCAGGTAGCTCTCAAACTCTTCGAAATAAGTTTAATTATTTTACTGATTTTAATCGGTCGAACCCTGCATCCTATTATTTTAGACTTAATAACACATCAACTCAGAAAATTATGTTGACACACACCAAATTGCTTTATTCAGGTTCCTTTCTGAGTGCCCTAGCTGTGGGTGGTTATGAGTACTGGGATAATACAGTGGATTTAAAATCTATTTGGGGCTCCAAGCCATGGCAGGTACAGGGAACCGAGGCGTTGCATCGTGCTTGCCTCATCCCTACCCAAATTATGTTCCTAAATGCTTCCATCTATCAGACTACATGTTGGGGCTTAGCAACCACTAAACAATTGAATACGCCATCAATACCATCCCTGTCGAGTTTTCCAAATGAAAGCTCACGATTCAATATGTCCCTCGTGTCCCTGCAGGCAATGTTACAAAACAATTCGTTTAATGTTTCTGAGCTGGTTCAGTCACCCTGGTTAGTATGGCCTATATCATCTAATGCATGTCAAATGCGTTTTCATGATACTGGTGCTAGCTACACACAGAATAGGCCTGATCCGAGGTTTACTGATGCCCGTACTGTCACTACATACTCTGTTGGTAAATTATGCAAACAATGGCTGCAACATTCGTCCCTTGATTCTGTTAAACAACATTTGTCCCTCCTTACAGGCAATATTGATCTGTCCGACTTTGTTTTGGGACCTCGTGGTCCCCGACCTAAAAGATTCATTTATGAAACATATAATGAACTCTGGAAGCTATCACAAATGGAAGCTGCTTCCCGTCTTCGGGAAATAGATCAAGCAAATATGGAAAAGGTGCTTGCTGTTGTTGACAATAGTATTAATACCCTGTCTTCTCGCATTTACACTTTAGAGAATATTGTGTCCTCTGTTGTTGATATTGTACAAGATGATGTTTCTGTGTTATATCATGGTCAGAATCAATTGCGCTCAGTTATGCAGTTTGCATGGACTTTACAAACACTTAAGTTAGGTAAAGTGCCTTGGCATTTCTTGAACACCTCTGCCTTATTTCTACCTTTTAACTTAACTGACAAACAGCAATTTATGTCCATGAAGGATGCAACTTACACTCTATTACATATCGAAAAGGTGGATCCTTTGCCGTTCTCTGTTGCAGAACTCGATTCTGCTGTATGGCTAGTCCATGGGGTTATAGCTTTACCATTTTCCTTGTTTGAATTTGACTCGTGCATGAAACATTATCCTGTGGGCCGTTACCGGCCATTGGGCAGTGCTTTCCTGCATGAACTCTGGTCCTTGCCTTTCATGTATAAATGCCTTCGGGACGGCAAGGAAGTCTTTCTCACGGGGGAGTACTGCGACTCGACTATAGGTCATTCGCTTATTTGTAAACACATTAAATTGCATGGCTCATGTAGCGTTTCCTCTCCTAATCTTGCTTGTGTGCTGAAAGGTATTCCTGCTCCTGTTATTTCACCTATTTTCACTCTCCTTTCCAATGGTAGTTATTTACTTTTAAATAACGAAAACTGTTGTGGCCTGCAAGCTGGCATTCCTTACATTGTAACAGTTTCGCACAGGGTTGTCTGCTGCAAAAATGTGCTTTTTCCTCCCCCTCATGGCAAGGTTGATATCTCTATTTGGCCTTCCATCCCTACCATGGAAGCAGATTTCAATAGACTGAGCAGAATAAAGGCACTATTATTAAACGAGGAAGTTATGCTCACGTCCGCCCGGGAGACAT
Source organism: Calotriton arnoldi (assembly GCA_963921515.1). Lineage (NCBI taxonomy): Eukaryota > Metazoa > Chordata > Amphibia > Caudata > Salamandridae > Calotriton > Calotriton arnoldi. The sequence goes on from CAWUFW010020902.1 coordinate 75,612, forward strand.
TCATTCTCCAGGTGGCGAGTACCCACAGTGAAATACAGGCCCTTTTAAACACTAATCTCCCCCAACATTTTGGGGAGTTAATACATCGTATTTTTAACGCATCTAACACTGAAGGCCTAGTACACTTTTTTAAGGTCGTTGGGTCGGGTTTGGTGTCCTCCTTCCAGACTATTTTTGGTGTCATCCCGGCTTTCATACATTCTATATTTTCCAGTGTCTTTGGCGGTTTCCCATTGATCCTCGCTTTAGCGGCTGGTGTCTTGCTCTTAATTTGCTTTCTGCGCAATGGCTGCTCCCCGATGGGACCTGCTCGATCCAGAACGCCTCCAGCTGCTCCGTGAGCGCCTTTTGGCCGGTTTTGGTGTCTTGCCATTGGCGACACTGAGTGTGTCATATACTCTTTCATTTCGCTTTGCGTATTTCACTTGCGTGCAACCTGTGATGACTTGTGTCCGCTGTCCTTTCACCTGGACTCTGGATTATTGCCTCTCCAATTCGTCATTGTCTGTTCCGGATTTTGTTCAGTTGATGGGTCCCTTAGAGGCCCATGAGCAGGACTGTTCCGTCGCTGGCTGTATGGCGCGTGCGGCTGCACTGGGGATTTTGGCGCAATGGGATATCTGGGCGGCTGCCCAGGATCTCCTACAACGAAGCTGTTTCAATTATCACGCAAGCTGTCCCGCATTGCTTCTGGATGCTCCCTTTGCTGAGGAGCATTCCTGCTCTTTTGAACTCATGGATTGGATGGCATCTATGTTTTTTGACGATTCCAATGATGAACTCTTGGAGGGTATGGCTTTTTTCTGCACTTTCACTTTCATGGATTGACCTGCCCTTCGCCGTTTGGGCGCTCCCTGTGCTCCGACGTCAATTTTCTCCTCTGATGGGCCTCTGTCCTGGCCGCCGGACTGTCCAGGGGAGGGTGTCTTGTGGATTGTTACCTGCCTTGTTATGTTGGCCTAGGCCTGGCTGCCATGATGCTTTTCTTTGCGCACGTTACACTGAGCCCGGCCTCCCTCGCTCTTTGCTCGTGCCAAGTTCTTTTGCACTGTCTGCATTTTCTGTTGTTCACCTTTTTGGGCTCAGTCTGCACAAACATGTACAAGGTCACATAACAATGTATTTTGGTTCTTCCTGATATGGCCAGTCTCGCGCACCCAGACATAACATTATGTGCAATTGCCATGAAGAATTTGATATGCTTTTAATACTGTGGTTTACTAGCGCTTAACACACTTGGAGAAATCCCTTTCAGTGAGAAGAGCTATGATGTCCTGCTGATGTAATTCTGCATCTAGAGACTGAGGTATGGGGGTTCGCTAGTCAAAGCCCAGAGGTCTTCTATTATTATAATAAACTATCTTACTGCAAGGGGAGGGTGGTAATGTTATTTATACGTTTATCCACTGAGCTCTGAAATGCTTTCCCCGTTTGTATTCTATGGAATTGTAACCATGCTGCTTATATTAGTAATATGCATTATGCTATTAGTACTGACACGTGTACTGTACATTAGAGCACGTAAGTTGGAATAAACATTTTAACCTATCCAGTGTCTCTTCCTACGCACCTTGTGGACAAGTACGAGTGGGTGGCGAAAGAGTGTTCTTGCTTCAGTGAGTCCTGAGATAAAGATACCGTGTTCTGGGTTGTCCAAACATTAGTACTTGGGTGCTAATGGGATGCTAAGCTAGTTGGGTTGGGGTTTTTGGGTGCTACGGTATATGGTGGCAAACCACTGTATTCCGGGGTCCCATTTTCCTGTGCATAGCTCTGTGTATGTGCAGAAACCTTATGACAATGTTAGGCATTTGTTTGTACTTACCAGCCTCCACTCCCCCGGGTATTCCTGAGAGACTCTCTGGATGTAGAACGCCAAGCACCTTCTCCTCCCATTCAGTGAATGTTTTGAGTGGAACGGGCGGGCCACTGCCTGTCCTGTGAGCCAGCTCATGGTTCTTAGCTCTCTTCTTCTTGACCACTGCCTTCAGATCGTGCCACCTCTTCACGATTTCATCTCTATTGCGTGGCACGGTCCCTACTGCATTTACCTTCTCTACTATCCTTCCCCACATTTGCGTTCTTGTTGCTAGTGGTGTCTGTTGGACCTGGTTACCAAACAATTGTGGTTCTACCCTGATTATCTCATCAACCATGACCCTCAACTCACTCTCAGTGAATTTGGGCATTCTCTGTGGTGACATGGTGTGTGATGTGTCAAGGTGTTTAAGGTGCAGGTTTGGAAGTGGTAGTGGTGGTTGTGATGTGTATGGTGTGTGCTGTGCAAAGGTGTTAGAGGTGCAGGTGTGGAAGTGGTGGTGGTGATGTGTGTGTGTTGTGCAGATTTGCCTCTCCTGTCATCTGTGGTGGATGTCCCCTCAGTTGTGGAGTTTTGCAAAGGATTGTGGTCTGTTGGGGGCTGGATTTATACTGGTCTCTGTGGGTGTGTCAGGATGGGGTATTGGTAGCAGGTGTGGTGTGTGTGTGGACCTGGGACTTGTAGTTTTGGAGTTTCCCATGGGGGTGTGTCTTTGGGCTGTGTTAGGTATTTTTGGGTGCATGCCTTGTTTGGTTGGTGCACTTTGTGGCCATGTTGTGTGTTTTTCTCGCCACCGCCATTTTTTCACGGAGCGTCCGCAGCGGTGGCTCGGCTACGGCGCTTCCGCCATCTCACTCATTCATCAATGTTGTCGACCGTGGCGGTCGGAAACAGCGCACTCCACCGCGGCGATGTCGGGAATATCATAATTTCGATGGCGGTGTCTCCGCTGTGGTTGCGGTCGTTTGGGCTGTTTCCGCTGCGAAACTGACCGCCGCGGACGGGTTTGGGCCTTCTCTGCAGGCGAACGGCGGTTTCTCGGGTCTCCTTTCCGCTGCGGTTGGATTTTTACCGCCGAGGATCCTAATCTAGCCGTCGGTTTTCCCGCGGTAGCGGCGGGCGGTGATTTCCCGCTACCATGGCGGTCGGCTTGATTTTCCAAACCGCCATCGTAATGACCCCCTTTGTTAGTTAGATGTTTTTGCGAGGTAAAATCCTTTTTCTTGTTCTTTGCAGTAATATCTGTAGTGGAAATATAAGTAGATAAAATATATAAGTTAGTAACTTTAGTTAGCAATTGAAAATTGTGTTACATTTTAATTTGACTGCTTATTTAGAAATGGTCATTTACTTACTTTTTTCCAAGTGTAGTAGGCTTGAATTTGATGCAGTTTTTGCTTGTGGTCAAAATCCGGCAGAGTTTCACCTTTCACAGTTTTTTGGGTTTAAGGTGTAAAACAAGAATTATTTTTCTTCTGTTTATATAGTGTCTTTTTAATTCTTTCCTTAATTTCATTGGTTTATTTCGATCTTCTGTATTTCTATTGGTTAATTTTTAGTTGGTTTCTTGGTTTGGTAATTGTTTTCCTTATATGGAAAACGCTAATTAAGAGTAATTTTTTTTTTGGGGTGAGGTAGGAGACGTTAAACTAATTATATTTTAATAAATTATATGTAAGATGCATTAAAATGTTTTAATATGTTGCAAGTATATATTGTAAATTAATATTATAAGTGTGTTTATTACGTTATCATTTATTTCTGTTGTTATATTTTTGATAGTTTTGTTTTTGGTTTAATTTAATTTAACATGTATGTTTATGCATTTTATAGTATTTATGGTGTTTAAAGTAATTATTTTATGTATTATTGAGTTGTCGATATATTAAAAAAAACTATAATATTGATGTCTATATTTTTGTAGTCGATATTTTAGACATGTTCTATATTTATTTCGAAGCGTCGATATTGTGAATAGCGATATTTATGTGTGCGATATTTGTGTTGTCGATATAGTTACTTTACGATATTGTGGTATCGATATTTGTGTTATTTTTTAATTAAGTATACAACATCGATATTTTTGCCATCGATATTTTTGCGTCGAAATTTTTGTAGTTCGATAATGTGACTTTCGGTATTATGTCAGTGATTCGAATGAGGCATGCTCTAAATAGCGCTTCTGTTCCCTGGACTTGCCAGTCTCTAGAACCCCAGACTGATTTTAAGTCTATTGTGTTCTTCCATAGGTTAAATCCTTGTTCAGACAATTGGGTGATAAAGGAAGCAGAGTATATCTGTTTGGTGTTTGTTAACATAATTTTCAGTGCCGATGTCGGTGTAACCTTATAATAATATGAGGTCGGGTCAGTGGTGTTAAACCCTGAAAAATATGAACATTTCTGTGCAAATGTTTGCGAACTACTTTTAGGTGGTGTAGGGCAATGTTCCCACTGGTGGTACTCAAAAACATTTCTAGGTGATATAGATTTGTGTAGGAAATGATGACCATTATGTTGATAACAGTACAATGTGTCATAGTCTGAAGTACCTTCTAACATTTCATTGTTTGGAAATGCGGCAGTTTTCTCTAAGTCAGACAACATGTTATTAACAGTTTCAGAGTCCCAATCATCAGAAAATGTCCTGGAGGTAATAATATCACTCAATGAAATTTTAAATACATGAGAAATTTTTAAAAGTTCAGTAGGACCGAATATTTCGAAATCAACCTTGTCCCAAACTATACCATCCGGTATAGGAACTGCTGTAATGTTCACAGATGACAAGTCTCTCTGCTCATGATGGGATGATTGATGTGGCTTCAGAATCAAATTAACTTTTTGTGTTGCAGAGCTTTGTTGAAGATATCGTCCATTAATAAGCATGCTAAAAGTTATAACTAAGCCTAGCCAAAAAAGAAAAAATAGTGTCCCATTAATTACCCATAGTTCTACCCAAGGTGATACCAGGTAAGTCTTTTTGAGAAAGTTCAGAAGTCTTTAGCTTGTTGTTTGCGTGATTTTTGGGCTGGCATCGTTTCAGGTTCACTTGGATCCAAAGAAAATGTATCAAAGTTCATGAATTAGCCAGAAACAGTTCGATCAATTGTAGGAATTGCATCGGGATTTGTTGAAATCGCATTTTGCTCTTGTCGAGGCATGTTGACGTAGACGTCTGTATTTGGTCTAATTGCAACTTGTGTGTTATTTTGAATTGAATTTTGAAGATGAACTTCCGGTTCAAAGAGAACGAGTTCCATAGCATTGTTGCATAGTCCTTCATTCCATACAGGAGGCTCTTCAAACGTGATGAGTCTTTCTGTTTGAACTTCTTGGATTGTAGCTAGAGGAGGGCGTCTGCTGCTGTGGAGTCCACGAGGCCTACTGTTCAGTATCGGCCACATAGTGTGGTTTTATTAAGTCGATTGAGACAAATCTTTTCTCCATTTTTCCGGCAAGAGGCGGCAAAAGTACAGTTCTTGTTCCTTGAACTGCTAGGACAGGTACAGGCTTTCTGTATGATGGTCCAAATAATTTTTTGTCCGCAATTTTTTCTCTGACCAGATCCCCGACCTTTGGGATCCAGACAGGTCTTGCCGTGTTTGCCTTGACTTCCCCAGTGGCGGTCTGTTTCAGGTGGACGTTACTTTGTTGTGTCCTGGATTCATTTAGATCCTGTAAAACAGCCAAACGATCATGGATATCAAATGGTTTCTCATCCGCCACTGTGCCTTCATAATCAAGATCAGGTACCCATATTCTTGTCCCAAGTAGGACCTCGTAAGGAGTGACACCCCCTAGAGAACTTCTTGGCTGGTTATTGAGATCTCGCTCTACCCCATATATATGATTGACCCAACTACCGCCCTTGCCTAATACCCTAGCTGTTAAAGATTGCTTTAGGTCCCGGTTCTTCCTCTCCACAACCAAATTTCCCTCAGGATGGTACGGAGAGGAGTACCGCAATGCTACGCCCATACTTTCCATGGCCTCTTTGTAAGCCAGAGAGCTAAACGCTGGGCCATGGTCAGAATGTAACGTGCCAACTGCGTATGTCCCGATAAAGACTCGCAAATATTTTATAACAGTTTGAGCGTCAGCCAAGCGCTGAGGCCAAGCCCATAGGAATCTTGAGCATGAATCCACTGCAACCATGATATACTTGTAAGCCCCATCTGATTGTAAGGGGCCGCAGTGGTCCAGATATATACAAGCGAGAGGTCTGTCTGATTTTAATAACGGTGTCAGTGCCGGGCGTGCTATGGTGGAGCCTTTCATCTGCTGGCAGATGTCACATTTCAAGACATAGTCCTTTGTTTGCTTTGTTAGACCTGGCCACCAGTAGCGCTGTTTCAACAATGAAATAGTTGCTCTAACGCCTGTATGTGCAGAGCCCAAACCCTTGTGTGCTGCTAGAATTAAACCTTCCCTACGATCCATATTTGGTATTATTCTGTCCCCCACTCCAGGAATATGAGCATATGGAATGTTGTTCGGATCTAACTTGTAGGAGTACTTGAGTGGAAATTTCTTTGGTACTGCTCCGCTGTTTCTGCTTGAAGCAATAACAGCCATCATATCTCACTGTCTATCCTCGTTTTTGAACGAGTGATTGCAGCTAAGGAAGCCGTTCGTACAGCCCCCTTTGCGGCTTCATCAGCCAATGAATTCCCTTCAATGTGAACGCCATCACGTAGATGACTCAGTGTATGAATCACGTGAGCCCTCGGTAGTTCGTTCTTTAACTCAACTAACTGTTCCTATAGCATTTTATGCTTAATTGTGCCACCTTTTGCGTCTTTGAACCCGTTTTGTTCCCAATGATGTAAATATTCATTGTATGATTGTACACAGTAAAAGGAATCACACACTATAAGTGTGGGGAATTCGTGATCCGTATTCACCAGTGCTAGTATTAGTGCTTTTAACTCTGTCCACTGAGCCATGCAGTCTCCTAGAGATTGCGTTTTGGTGTAACTTGGATGGAATTTTCCATCCCGCATGCAACCTTTAACGATTGCACATGCTGCGCTGTATTGTTGCTTACTCCCTATGGCCGGTTAAGCAGATTCGTCAGTGTAAATAATATATTTATACTGATCTAGAGGCAAGATTTCGTCTGGTAGAGGATATTCTTGTTTGTATTGCACGAATGCCTGTGTTTTTAGACTTGAATCAAATCTGTATTCAACATCCATTGCAGTAAGGTAATTAGCCCATTGTATCCATCTCGGGTGTAAGGTTTTAACATTTGGAATACTAGCTTTTGTAACAGCTTCTAAAGCTGGTACAGGGGTCACGACTATAATGCGTTTTCCCTGGGCCAGGGCTCTTTCTCTTGCTACAGCGGTCTGAACTTCTGTCAGTATTTTTTCTGTTGAAGTGAAACGCATTTCTGCGTTTGTGTAGAGGTGTGATTTGTAAGCGATTGGTACTGTTTCGCCTTCATTGAAGGTTAAGTAGGTGTACCCGCATTGACCTGCTATTACACGGATCACTAAGTTGCCTATGTTTACTCTTGTCTGTAAGTGTTTTGAAGCTATCATATCTTCTTGTAGTGAACGTAGGATGTTTGTGTGTTCCTGTGTCCATTGTCTAACTGAAAAGTCAGGGTTTTATTAAGTCGTAAAAGGTTTTACTTTTTCTGCGTAATCCAAAATGTATGTTCTGCCGAAATTTAGGAATCCCAGTATTGATTATACATTTTTTAATGATTTTGGAGGTTGGAGCAGCGCACACTTTTCTAAAAAGTTGGCTGCCAGGCTTTTTCCTTCACTTGAAAGCTCATATCCTAAAAACAGGACATTGAGGTGGGCGATTTTTGATTTTTTTAAATTAAATTTGTAGCCCTCAGAGGCGAATCCCATAATTATGGTGCTCACCCTGGTCAAGTGTCTTTTTAAGTCATCGTCCATCAGATAAATATCATCCACATAGGACATTGCTTCCTCATCAAAATTTTGGAGTAACACAGTTACTCTTGCTGAAAATACCCCCGGGCTATTCTCATACCCTTGAGGGAGACAACAAAATTGTCGCTGGGACCCCAACGCTGAGAATGCGGTCAAATACCTGCTTTCAGGCGCTATATTTTGGCAGAAAAATCAATTTGAGATATCAAGTGTAGTTTTGTATTTTTTCCGCACAATGTTATTCATTATTGCGGTACTGTGTGCGTTTTGGACAGCGAATGTCTTTGTGCATGTGTTTAAATGTCTGTAATCTAAAACTAGACGATATGAGTTGTCCGGTTTTGATACGGGAAACAAAGGATTGTTGATTGGTGAGGTGCATGTTTCAATCACCCCTTGGTATTCAAGTTGATCTAAGATCTCCCTGACCTGTTTTTTAGCTTCTTGCTTTATTGGATATTGTCTCTGTGCATTTGGTGAAACTTTTAACGGGATCACGTGGTGGGTTGAATCTTCATCCCATCCGGCATGATTTTTGTACAATGCTGGAGCTAGGGCAACTGCCCACTCCCGTGCATATGCATGTTTAAGATGAATGGGAACGAGGTCAGAAAATGCTGGAAAAATTACTGTTTCTCCCCTAGGGCACTCCATAACGAATGCTGGCGGCCAATCTTGTTCAGCTAATAGGATGTCATAACTAGATGATAGGTTTTCCCAAAAGAGACCTTTAACTTTCCTGGGCTTGTCCCCCTCCATTTGGAGTGTTATTTTGTGTAACTTATGTGGGACGCTCACCTTTGTATCTGGTGCTTCCACCGTGATGTAATCATTCAAATCCGCTGTCACCAGAAATTCCATCAGGTTCTGGCGAGCTATTGTTACTTCTGCCACGCTGTCTAGCATCGTCTGAGCCCATTCCCCGTTCAGAAGTTGTGTCTTCAGAATTCTGGGCATGTCTGATCTTTATGCCTGCAACTTTCTTCTTCTTAAACTAAGGTTTTGACTTTGGCTTTTATTTTTTTTGGAAGTATAGTCTTGAGCGTGCTGCTTGTCTCTGGACTTTGTACGCTCTTCTTTGTGTTCTGACCATCCTTCTCTCTTGGAGTTTTTCGTCGAACCCTGAAAGGAACGAGAGGAATGTGTATCAGTGTCCTGATACCTGTCAGGTTTCCTGATATTATCCCTATTCCTGAGGTTATACCTCTTTTCAGAGGGTTCCTGTGGAGGAGATCTACATCTGGATTGAGATCTGTTTCATTTTAAGTTTTGTTGTTTTTTATTATCCCATTTCTTTTTAGAAGAAGCAGGTGTCTGCTTGGAAGTGTCCTTTTCAGAACTGCCCATCAGTTGTGGTATTAATGCTTTCCCACCTAAACTGTCTCTGCCTAATTCTGCATATGCGGTTTCAATTAATTTGGGTAGTTCGTGTTGTTGGTCTATAGGACTGAACTCCCGTAGGCGTTGGCGGATTGCCACTGAAGCTGCTTCCCCTTTAATATTAGCTAGTATTATGGCTGATACCTGGTCATAGTTACCTATTAACTTCATCCCTAAATTTAGGGCAGGTTCTGGTCCGTACTCATTTTGTATTTGTCTTAATACATCTGGTACTACCGCTAATGAAGGAATACCATGAGTCCTGGTATAAATGGCAGCAAAGAAGGTACCCCAAGTGGTACACTCTTCTACTTGTGGTGTTATCCCCATGGGCAAGCAGATCACTAACATTCTGTGTTTTTCATATGGGGTAGTATTCGGGAATGCCGCCTCCAGCTGAGTTATTTTCTGAGCTACCCAGAATGGCATTTGTTCACGTTTCGTGGGCATTTTACCCATTACCGCGTGTAATGTTTGTGGTGTGATTTTAGTTGCAGTACCCTGAGACTAAGTACCATTTGCTGCAACTGTTGTTGGTTGGACTGTGAAAGTCCTCATGACAAATTGTGTCAGGTTTCTGTAGATTTTAATTAAATCTTTGTGTTGTATGAGTAAGCCTGCCTGTGGCATTGTGTCAATGTTAGGATGTGGTGTATAGGCCGCTAATATTGGCCATGTCACCTCCGAGCCTCCGAGCGGGCATAATCTTACTCTATTTCTTATGTGGGGTAGGGCGCCTTTAAACCAGTATAAGTGTTCCTGGTATGTGAGTGGAACCTCTATGTCCTCGAACGGACCATATTCCACTGGTGCATCTCCTTCTGGATAGTAGTGAAATGTCTGTGTTCTTGCATCTGCTGCTGGGAATGTAACCCACGAATAGAACACCTCTGTTTTGTTTGATTTGTGTGCCTCAATCACAAAAACTACTAAGCCACCCCTAGCTGATAAACCATTTTCTACTAGTTTCAGGGTGATCGTACATCAGAATTTAGGTGCAATTTGAATTGCGTTTAAATCTTCTTCTCCGTCTGAGATGTGTAGGTTTACTACTTGGTCATCTCCTGTCTCAGTAATTTTTTCAAAGAAGAAGTATGTTCAAGGGAATTAAGATAAGGTGTTATGCACAATTTTAGGAACACTGTGTCCTTCAAGCTTGATTACCCAACAGCTAATAAATAGGATTTTTTCGCCTACTCAGCTGTGGTGGAATTTGTGCCCACCCACTCCAGACGTCTCTGGTGTTTTGTGAGTAGGGGTCTCCGAGAATAGCACGACTGAACTACTCAGATTCTACTGTTAAATAAGTACCTAACCAACGTTGGCGGTGCCATTTCGTGTAGTTCCTATATATAACCTATACAGAATCTGCGCGTTCGGATAACATGAACTGTGGGCTTGGTGGCAGACTGACTCTGAACACCCCCACCGAAAATGTTAGCCTGTTTGCATTAGCTAGCTCACAGTGCCACTAGTGTCTCCTCTTATCGGGGAGAGAATAGTCTCTGGAAACCTTAGAACATGACAACCCTGATCCCTCAGGATCGTGGAAACAATATACTACTTTTCGCTCAGTCACTCGTGCTCACTTATTCGATCTCAGAGAGTTACACAGACGAAGCAGTCGGGCGTGTTACAATAAGTATTTATTGTACAGTTGTTCTTCTAGTATAAAATAGATGTGCTGCAATAATTGTAAGACAGTGGCAGATATATATTATCAGCAGTATAGTGAATACAAATGGATAGTACAGTTCTACCATTTTGCAATAATCATGAATGCATACATGGATTTAAAATGCATGATAAAAGAGAGCGCGTACTCCTACGATGCCTATCTAGATGTGTCTAAGTGTACCTAGCATGTGAGTAGGTGTGAAGCCAAGAATCCCTATAGAATTTGGTCGAACCCATTACCTGGAGAGAGAGAGTGTGTATGACCCCGTCCTGGTCTCGAGTTGGACACCCCACAAGGGATGTGTTAGACCACTGTCAGCTGGAGCGTCTGCATGCAGGAGCCTCAGCGTCTCTGGTCAGTGTGTCGGCCTGGAAGTCTCATTTCCCTCTAACTAACACCAGCAAGATGTGTGGTATTTATGCAGAAAGTATCTAAAGTTCCTTCGTCCCTTGTTTCTTGTGTTAGCCATTGTTGGGTTTAAGGATGACGTATGGGATGAACCTTGTACGTAGATATTATGCAGGTGGTGTAGCCCCAGCCTGGTTTCCCAGAACCCTTATGAATATTCATTCATACTGTGTGAGTCTATTGATGAAGTTATAGGACACTATTGTTCAGGGAGAAACCCTCCTTCTATGCCCAGGACTAGAACTAGGTAAAGGTACAATCCTAAAAGGTCCGTTACTGTGTAATATAGGGGAGGAAATGTAGGTGAAGGTGTAAGATATTACCCGGGCCTATTTTAGGGTACCTATATGAAACATAACAACAGGGTGTCAGGAACCAGGAAATATCTTCCGACATGTAATGTGAACTAAACTCAACAGGCCCATAAATACACATACCTACATATATCCATCAATGCCCCTCTTGTCCGAAAAACATAGTCATCCCAAAAAATATGCCTGCATCATGGATGAACGAGTCCAATCTATCTACAGTAACTCATCATGAACCTTTGTAGCCTATGTAATGTGTATGATTTAAGGGGCAGTGGACATTCATAGCAGTCATTGCGTTATGTTTGTACCTACAAGGCCAGCTGAGGACACCACTGGAACCATCTAGGACAGCCAGGCCCGACTCTGGTCGAACAGAAGCCCTCCGGCGTTGATGACTCTCATCATTCTTCGGACGATGAGGACAGACCTGGCCCTTCAGATATGGGTCACCCCACAGCACCAGTGGCTGTAACATTCCGATCCTCTGTGACCACTCCCGCCTCAGCTGCCAACACCCAGCTGACCCCTATCCGCACGGACACAGCAGCAAAGGACAACATCCACAGCACAGCAACCGGGCACTCCTGAGTTCCCCAACAATACCACCAATACCGACAATAAAGGAGGCTCCGTGTTGACTGTGCCAGCGCCAACTGGTCCAGCTCGGGTGGGTAGGGGTGGTGGGAGGGGTCGTGGGGACCCGCACCATCATGCATCTGTGCAGCTGATGTGGATACCCAACACCTCTCCAGAATCCTCCATTCTTATCAGGATTCACAAGGAGAGATGGGCCAGGTCATAGGGATCCTCAGGACCATGCAACAGCAGCAGGCAGAACAAACATAAAAATGGACAGGTTTATGGACAAAATGGATGAACAGACTGCGGTGTACGGGGACATTGTCACCTGCATGAGCCAGATTGCCACCAACATCTCCACACCTCCCTGTGTGCCTACCACATCCAGTGCAACAACATCTGCACCACCCACAGGGAGGGATGTGGACTCTGGCGGAGAGCACCCTGCACCATCGCTGCCTGCACCTGAGGTTCCCCTGGAAAAATATGGAGTCGGTCGTCCAAAGAAGAAACGGTGAGAGACAGATGGCTACGCATCATCCCCAGGAAGTGACTACCTGCTCCTGATATCCTCCATTGTGTGCCAAGCATTCACATTGTTGACTGTCACTGAACTCTCCCACATTGGCTGGAGGGTCTAAGTTGGACTATGGACTCAAATAACTGTTAATCTACTTTGGAATACCTCATCTACAAACACTACCAACTCCTATCTGCACTTATCTAAATGTTTGTGTGTTGAGTACACCACCATGATGTGGACTGATATCATCACATTATGCTAAAAAATAAATCACTCTGCACCAAAAATGTGGTCATGTCGTTACTTAGAATAACAAATGTAATACCTGTAATGATGTTGAAAAAGTCAAAGAAGAAATTGTCCACAACATTGGTAACACATCACTTTGAAAAAGTACATTACTGGCTTGTGAGTATATGAGCATTGTCACAGCATGATAGATAGACACCACCACGTCATGGCACAACCCATAGGACATGTTACAGAAGCAACGCAAGTCTATTGCTTAAAATGCTAGCACCATTTTAAAACACAATAAACAAACATTTTTAGCAAACCAGTGCATCAAGGAGCATGTTTAGTTTTAAAATACCCTTTGGATGTGTGAAAACAGACAAGGCACAAGTCATTGTGTAGCCTAGGTTTATTTTCCTGATACAACCTGGCGCCTTAACCCAATTTCAAAGGACATCACACAGTAAGAAAATTCTCTAAAGTAAAGAAAAATGTCTATCAGTCCAAAAGGAAGTGCGTGCCATGGATTCACAAATAAGTCCAATGTTGGACTAGGTCACAGAATCAGGTCACAACTTGCATGGTTGACACGGCAAAGTACCCTGATAAGGAGAAACATATAACAGAGTTAGGCACTGTTCAATTTAGCAAACAATGTCATCTGAAGCACAAGATTTTCAGTGTGGACACTAGCTATGATTCACGTTAACACTGTACATCTCAACTTTTTCATCTCACAAAAACTAATCGTACAACTAACATCATGGCAATTTTCATACACTCACAAACATACATACACATTGTGCACCAGAAACACAACAACAAACACTTGGTGCTACTCCCCTACTTTCATTGCATACGTACACTCATATGAAGAAGTTGTTGATGAGCTGTTGTCTCAAATCCATGCCATCATCATCACCCCCACTGTCGTTGTGTCCCAGTCCAGTATCCTCCCTTGCTGGCAGCTGCTGATCTCCATCGTCCTATATAAGTGGATTTCCCTCCGTATAGCCAGGTTGTGGAGCATGTAGCAAGCGGTGATAATGTTGCACACCTTCAATCGTGCATATTGTAGGGCTCCTCCCATCTGATCAAGACTGGGGAACCTTGTCTTCAGGAGGCCAAAAGTCCGCTCAATGACTCACCGGCTCCTACCATGTGCCTCATTACACTGCATTTCGGCTGGGGTGACTGGGTTACGGAGTGGTGTCAGTAACCAAGGTTGGTTAGGGTACCCAGAGTCTCCTACATTGAAAACAGAAAATAGATTCAGTTGTTGGTTGACAGAGCATTATCTGACATACAATCTACACACAACACTGCACACACATGCCACATCAACTACCAACAAGCCAGGCATGGTCAGGTTGTAGCTGTGATATCAAACGGGGGATGGCACTGTTCCTCATGATGTACGCGTCATGTGCTGATCCAGGGAAATGTGCACAGACGTGGGAGATGGTCATGTCGGCCAAACATACCACCTGGGCATTAATCGAGTGGTAATGTTTGCAGTTGCGATACACAACCTCATTAGCCTGTGGTGGCAACAATCCAACGTGGGTGCCATCAATGGAGCCAATTATATGGGGTATCCGTCCCAATGCATAAAATCCCCCCTTGATGTCTGCCAATACTGAAGGTGTTGGGTACTTAATGTATTGGCACAGGTAGCGCAGCGATGCCCCCAAAACATCTTGCAGAACACGGCTGAACATGGTTTGTGACATCCCACCAGATGTTGCCACTGGGTATTGAAATTTACTGGTGGCAAAGAAATGTAAAGCTGCCATAACCTTCACTTTGGGCGTCAGAGCAGTTGGATATGGCCGACCAGGCTTCAGATGAGGTGACAACTGCGCAGTCAACTGTTCAATGATTGGCCTTGTGAAGTGGTACTTGCTGATGGTGTCACATTCTTCCATGGTTGCCAGGTCTGGAAAGGGCCTGTGGACTGCAGGTCGTCTGCGATACCTATGTGTAAAGTGTAAACACAGTTGGTGTCAGGTCACAATGTACAAAGTAACATGCATAGTGACAAACAGAACATGAAATGTGAACACAACTGAAGCAACCGATCATTTCAAAAACAGATTTCACTTTAAAAGTATGCCCTTAGATACATCTCACTGCTTCAGTACCCTACACAGATATGTGACCAAGGTATGGTGACACAGCAATTATAGTGGTGTAGTGTACAAGTCACTAGTGTCTGACATCATAAATGTCAGCAAGCATCATATATTCAAAGGATCCACAGAGAAATGATGGTACTTTAATGTTTCTGTGAACAATTTCATGTGCAATAGGCAGACAGAATAGGAACATGTAATGCAAGAGATGTGTTACACATGATATGCACATCATCTCACATACTCAATCATGCCCACCACTGTCACAGGTAGGACACAGCCATGCACTTATGTCTACATTACACATACAATTACATACACAGACTTTTTTCAATGTTGAGGATGCTAAAATATGTAATAACATCATACACTGCAGTTTTGGGCACACAGATAGACTAGTAATTCACATTTCACAAACAAGCTGAAGATGCAGAATGCTTTCACTGTCTACTCATCCAATGGTAAATGCCTTAGCCATTACTTACCCAACAGACATCTATAGTCTGAAATGACAAAAATTGTACAATGGGTCATACAGTACAAAAATGCAGTGACAATGCAAGAATGCACATGTACATCCACATAAAAAAGAATGGTCACTGTGACCAATACAATGTGGATAATTGGATTTCTCTCCTGACATGCTTGTATATGCTAATAAAACAGTGTGTCATGTGCCCCTTAAGGTTAGCTCCTCATGGGAGTGCGTCTTATCCATTTAAAGGTCGCTTTTCTCATTTAAATAGGGCATCCACACTTGTAATGTAAAAAAATACATAAATCACAGCAGTGTGTGCTCAGACAAACGATTATTCAAAGGACGCGGTTGCCGCATCCGAAACGATTCGGTCACAGCCATTGGTTGTCATGGTGAAAGACGCGGGTGAGTATTCAAAGGATGCGGTAGCCGCATCCGAAACGATTCGGTCACGGCCATTGGTTGTCATGGTGAAAGAAGCGGGTGAGTATTCAAAGGACGCGGTAGCCGCATACAAAACGATTTGGTCTCAGCCATTGGTTGTATGGTGAAAGACGTGGGTGAGTAGTCAAAGGACGAGGTAGCCACATCCAAAACGATTCGGCCACAGCCATTGGTTGTCATGGTGAAAGACACTGGTGAGTATTCAAAGGACGCGTTTGCTGCATTCGAAACAATTCGGTCACAGCCATTGGTTGCCATGGTGAAAGACGTGGGTGAGTATTCAAAGGACGCGGTAGCCGCATCCGAAACGATTCAGTCACACCCATGGGTTGTCATGGTGGAAGATGCAGGTGAGTATTCAAAGGATGTGGTAGCCGTATCCAAAATGATTTGGTCACAGCCATTGGTTATCATGGTGAAAGATGCGGGTGAGTATTCAAAGGACGCGGTAGCCACTTCCGAAACAATTCCGTCACAGCCATTGTCTGTTGGTTGCTGTGGTGAGCGACGCACTTTTGGGCTCATGTCTTCAGCGCGTGGAAACCGACTCGGTTACCTCCCATCACCAATGTATCAAAGTCAATCGGGGTCAGATGAACAGTGTTTGAACTTTGCGGTAGGCGTGTCGTTTGCAAGCAATGTCATGCATTTGACCGATGCGTACAATGCGACCAACGCGAAGCTATCACTTTTGATGCATGGATTTGATACCGCCTCTGATGTAGAGATATAAGTCTGTCTTATCCCTAGAGACTGCACTTACCTGCACTACCTGCTTCATTCCTGCATCTCCTCATTTCTCTGCTGCTGTGACAACATCCTCTGGTAGCCACAATGGCAAGGACACAGCCCAGGGCCCCAGCTTTCACTGAGGAGGAGAACCAGGCCCTGCTGGACACACTCCTGCCACTACACAGCCAGAAGTATGGCAAGCCAGAGGAGCAGGTGAGTGAGGATAACAGTGCATTGCCCTTGTACATGTGCAATTACCGCGCATCACTGGCAGTAGGAATCTCAATCATAGATATTCCTTTAGGCTTTTTGCAAGTTTCACTGGGTGTAGGGAACTTATTTGGTTACGCACACTGCTGCAGAAGTGTGTGTACTGTGGCAAACATGTCATAACTGTTCTCATGGAACAGAGATCTCATTGAACACAGGACTGATGCACATGATGCCACATGCATTCCCCTTAGTTATTTTCAAAACTGACCATGGCCTATGTATAGTAGTGTATGACTCAGAAACATGACACATGTAAACTAAGGGACTATCACCATGTCATCCTTACAGGTCAACTCCCATGAGAAGTCAAGGATGTGGGTGACCATCGCCAAGAAGGTGTGTGACGTGGGGGTCCCATATCGTCACGTCCGTCAGTGCTGCAAGAGGTGGCAGGACCTTCGTGACTGGGCCAAGAGGATTGCTGAGGTCCAGCGGGGCCTGCCACAACAGGGTAAGCGAGGCGGCCGGCGAACCTTGACCCCTCACATGCTCTGCATCCTAGCGGTAGTCTTCCCTGACCTGGATGGTCAGTTGAATGCCAAACAGCAGCAAGGAGGAGTGTGAGTCAATTACTTGTTGCACTTCTATCTTCATTCATGCATGTTTTGAGATCTGAGCCTGATGGCACTTTTACAGGTCGTAAGTCTGCCAAACGTGCACTTATTTTCATAAGATGAAAATGCAGAAGAATCAATAGATAACAGGTAATGCCCCATTCATAAGGGAGATGTGAGTGAGTCATGTTCAGGGTAGGAACAGTAGTGACATGCACATGTGTGCATCCAAGATTTCCCAAGACGTGTGTATGAGTTTCAGCATGAATCTCAAAGCTTGACATGTGTCTGCACATTCACTGATGTGCAATCCTGTTCTCAGAGTGGTTTGAACAAATCATTGAAGTATGTGATTGGAGTACTCAATTGTGGAAATCACATGCTAAACATTTTTGCAGAATGATTTGTCTAAGTTCAGGCCTAGATTGGTTTGGCTTGGTCTGTGTGCAAATGTTTATTCCCAGACGTGTTTCTAATTGTGATCACATGTATCACATGGTACAGTCACAGCTAGGGTAACTCTGGTCACATGTCACAATGACCTTACCCATGATGTTTTTGAAAATTCCATAACCAACATTCTGAAATATGAGTCATGTGTAGGAGTTTGTGAGGGTGAAAACACAAGCCATTCAGTGTCAAACACAGGTCACTGATCACAACATGGCAGCACTTGTGAGGTATGATGTGTAGTACACAGTCACAACTGTTGACTTGTGTGTTAATGGTCTTGAATACTCCAACTTGATGGCTTGCTAAACAATGTTTTTTTGCATCACTGTCAGATTCTGAGATGTCAAATATGCATCAAATTTAAGTTTTTTCCCCACATGTGATGATAGACATGAGCAATATCAGCAGTACAAAGTGTGCATACTGTGTAATCAAAGTGAGGGACATTCAGACTTTGTCCATACAAATGTGGACTTGTTCAGTGTAGCCACAATTGTACCACAGTGTTGACTGTAGTTATGATGGAAATGGGTTCAGTTACTAGAGTTCCTACAGTCATTGCACCCAGATGTGCCAGTGGAATGGTGTTCCACCTGAGGCATTGTGAAGCTGCAGTTATCGGACTTGGAAGTTTGTAGACCATTTATTACATCTATGAAACTTGATTTTTTTAAAATTCAGATCTTTAGGATTCTGCTACATGACACTGTGCATAGATGACACAGGACAGTGTGCCACATGCCTGTCAGCTCAGCTATGCATACTGCTTTGGTGTCTCCAGGATGACACTCATATGTGTGAACTGACATTAGAGAAGCAAAGCTACTGAACACGTTATCTATCACTGTGAACTGTGTAACATGACTCATGCAATGAGTATGCACTGTGCATTTTTGACAAGGTAGATATGTGAGCTGTGACATATGAGCCAATGGTTCCACATTTGATGACTAATGACTGCAGAATGTGTACCATGTCTCAAAGAAATCTGAGATTCCTATTCCCTTTTTGATGGCTATACTCACTTGCAGGAGAGGAGACAGAAATGTCAGGACACAAGACCATCATGAGCACAAGACAAAACATTCCCTGCAACAAACTCCATTAGTCAACCTTTTGGTTATGTATTTTGATGTTGATACACGCAATGTTGTTGATCACATCATGTGTGATTGAGCAATGGTAAACTGGCAGACTAACAAGTGCCATTTATGTCAGTGTAGCTTACGCTAATAGCACAACTCAATGCGATGTCTGATATCTGTGAACATCTGTGATGTTAACTATGTGTCAAGTAGATATGGATGACTCATGAAAATCTTTTTCTTTCTTGGTCACAGCATCATCAGCGGCCACAGGAAGAGGCAGTGCCATTGATGTGGTTGGAGCAGAACATCATACTGTGTCCAGTGAAGAGTCGTCGGAGGGGGGACCCAGTGATGGAGAGGGTGAGGGGAGTCTCATTGGGAGCGGATCTGCAACGCCATCAGCAGTGTCTGAATCTGATTATGCTCCGGTAATGACTGCCATGTGGTGGTGGGGGACACATGGCAGTCAACAACATCAGAGTCCACCACCACCACCACTACCATGTCCACCCTCCCAGCTGTTCCCAGTACCAGTGTCCGTGGCTGCTCCCGTGGCAGGGGCAAACTCTCCTTTGGGCCAGGCATCTCACCCCTACCCCTGTCTCCTCTGCTACCCTCAGTGTGGAGACCAACGACCTCCTCAGGCAAATATATGTGGGGCAAATATCCATGCCGAGTGTCCTCCATTCACACACAACTCTTTTGACAGATATGTCATCGTTCATGGAGGGCATCCACTCTAACATGTCTGCCCTACAGAGATCAAATCAGGCTATGGCCTCAACACTGATGGCAGCACTGTCTCTCCTCCAGCAGTACCTCCCCCCTCCTACCTCTTCCTCATCCACTGTCCCAACTACCCTCCCTGACCCAAGCACATGCAAACACACACAGACAGTGCAACATCCACACGGAGCACACAAACACACAGACAAAAGTTGCAAACCACACACACACACACTCAGGATACAGACAGCATACTCTCCCCCAGGGAAGTGACAGCACACAACACATGCATCCAGTGACACTCCACATACCTCACAACCCTCTGCCTCCAGAGCCCCTACCCTTTCCTCTCCTGTTCCCCATTCAGCCCAGGCACCCCACCTTGTTTCCATTGAATTCTTCCCTCCCCAAACATACACCCCCCTTCTTAAGAAGAGAAAGTACCTCCGACCTGACCCACCATTAGCATCTGCGATCCCATCCCCCCTGAGAAGGAACAGAAGACAACAACTCCCCACAGAAAATCCCCCTGATCCAAAGCTAAAACATCCACTCCTACAACCCATAGCTCCCCAGACAAGCCCAGTACCTCTAAATCCACAAACCCCCCCACAAAAAAGACCTCTCCCATCCCCATTTCCGACACACCCCTCAAAAAATTTAAAATCCCCAAATTAGTTCTGGTATCCCCAACCCCAGCTCCAACTGACCATCCCACTACAGCTGCCCCCCCTTACAATTAGAGCCAACCACTGCAGTGGAATCCCACCCCTGCCATCAGACCCTACCACTGCAGTGGACCCTGACACCCATCCTGATCCCATCACTCCCAAAACACTGCCCAGTCTGCCCTTGGTGCCTGGCATGCCCCCAAGATGCCCCTCCCAGGGAAGGTGTCCCCTAGCAGAACTAGTGCAGGCAAGAATATATGGGCAATATATGTGTCTTGCTCATCATGAGACTGGACAATGATGGACTGGCCAAAGGCCTTTTTAAAATCCTTGGATTTTTATGTTGAGGCCGAATAAAGCATTTTATATATTTTGTTTACAATTTTAAGTGTCCAAGAACTTGTTTATGGTTAACTGTATGACATGTACAATCCCGTAGTTTACATATCCAATGATGTTATTATGTCATGTATTGCATATGTTCCATGGAGTCTAAGCACTTTGAGAGTATGTATACAAGAATGTTGTGTCTACATATCCTGGGTGGCATTGAGTAAGAGTGTAGCAAAACCAAAGGGGATGATGGACGGAGTGTTGAACATTGCAAGCACTCACTCTCAGTCAACTGATCTGGGTTTAATCCATCATCATTCTTAGCTCACTCCGCCACCCCAGTTCAGACATGGCCATATGCAAATCAGTCTGACCCTGTGCCTCATGGGAACAGTCCAGCCCGAACTGCCAAGCCATGTCTTCCTGGACCGGAAACAAGCATCCTGGGACCGGTTTCTGGCTAATCAGCCGTCATCAGCCAGGCTAGCTTGAATCCAGTGGCAAAGTGAGCAGGGACCCACGTCTGGGCATACCCTGCCAACTTAGGGCGAACAAAGCGATCCCCTTTGGTTTTGCTATGTTCGCCCTAAGTTGGCAGGGTATGCCCAGACGTGGGTCCCTTGCTCACTTTGCCACTGGATTCAAGATAGCCTGGCTGATGACGGCTGTAAGCCAGAAACCGGTCCCAGGATGCTTGTTTCCGGTCCAGGGAAGACATGGCTTGGCAGTTCGGGCTGGACTGTTCCCATGAGGCACAGGGTCAGACTGATTTGCATATGGCCATGTCTGAACTGGGGTGGCGGAGTGAGCTAAAGAATGATGATGGATTAAACCCAGATCAGTTGACTGGGGGTGAGTGCTTGCAATGTTCAACACTCCGTCCATCATCCCCTTTGGTTTTGCTATGTTCGCCCTAAGTTGGCAGGGTATGCCCAGACGTGGGTCCCTTGCTCACTTTGCCACTGGATTCAAGATAGCCTGGCTGATGACGGCTGTAAGCCAGAAACCGGTCCCAGGATGCTTGTTTCCGGTCCAGGGAAGACATGGCTTGGCAGTTCGGGCTGGACTGTTCCCATGAGGCACAGGGTCAGACTGATTTGCATATGGCCATGTCTGAACTGGGCTGGCGGAGTGAGCTAAAGAATGATGATGGATTAAACCCAGATCAGTTGACTGGGGGTGAGTGCTTGCAATGTTCAACACTCCGTCCATCATTACCTTTGGTTTTGCTATGTTCGCCCTAAGTTGGCAGGGTATGCCCAGACGTGGGTCCCTTGCTCACTTTGCCACTGGATTCAAGATAGCCTGGCTGATGACGGCTGTAAGCCAGAAACCGGTCCCAGGATGCTTGTTTCCGGTCCAGGGAAGACATGGCTTGGCAGTTCGGGCTGGACTGTTCCCATGAGGCACAGGGTCAGACTGATTTGCATATGGCCATGTCTGAACTGGGGTGGCGGAGTGAGCTAAAGAATGATGATGGATTAAACCCAGATCAGTTGACTGGGGGTGAGTGCTTGCAATGTTCAACACTCCGTCCATCATCCCCTTTGGTTTTGCATTGAGTAAGAGTGTGACATGAAGTCACAAAGTTTTTTAATCTCTACACAAACACACACATACATCATGCTTTCATTTGTCATCATAGTGCAAGTGTCTCAAAGTGCAACAATTTAGGCATAGCATTATGCATATGTTTGGGATGTGCAGAAAGACGGAAGAAATAATCAAAAGGAGCTAGCTGTACTATAAAGACTGATGTTGTGTGTGTCAGGAAAACAAATTTGTTTTTTATGAAGGCCCTCACCCACCAACCTAGTTGGTGGCATGCTTCATCATTGGGCCCCACCCAGGGCACTGAATGTGCCTTGGGTGTGCTGCGACGTCTGTTTACAGCGGAGCGGATAGTGTTTAGTGAGTGTGCAGGGATGGTGTTAAGGGTGTAAGTTTAAAAACTGTCCTAAGGGTCCCAAAGTCCACAAGGGTAATTTATTCGTGGGCCCTTGGCAGTGTTAAAAGCAAGGCTAGTGGATGTGATTGGAGAAAAACTATGGGCTCCCACATCCAGTGTGGTCGACTAGTTTCAGCCAGGCCTCGTGTTAAATCTGGCTTTCATCAGGACCTATGTGTGAAGGGTGAGTTAAAATAGGGGCTTAAATAAGTATGTATAAGCTCCTAAGTGACGCACTCGCTAAGGTGCGGTAAGTGTAAGAGGATAGTTTCCTCTAAGTTTGTACCTGTGGAGGTAAAAAAAGACAAACAAACAGACAGACACACAGATGAGAATCAGGCTAGGCACTGTTATCTTAAGTGACTTCATTTCGTCGTGCCTTAGTGATTTAGCGGATTAATAGCAGAGGTGTATGGCGGTACGTGTCGGCTTGTGATTCTGAATTGCCGAAATGAGCGCTATGCGGTACCGTGCTAAATACTTAGATGGCGGAATTACAGTACATATTCTGTGACCAAGGTGCTGAGGGAGACATTAATAAACAATAAATGCTTACTCTCATGTTCAAACGGACAAACTTCATGAGTCCCTGGAGGGGGTCCGGCTTATTTGTACCACTCTGGTAGTAATTAGAGAAAAGGAAAGTAAGACGTGGCCATGCCAAAAATCATGGGCGCCATTCATACGGTAATTAGGAGGAAAGTGACTGTGTCAGAGTCATGGGCGCCGTTCACATGGCTTCGGGAAATGGACCGGATAATCCCCCCGTTCCCTACTTACTTCGTTACTGCTCAGGACCCGCGTCTCAACCTACTACGGCCAAAAAGGAACTCCGTCGATGTTCCAAATGCTTTTCGGCGGGCGTTATATATCATCCTGACGCCGCAGCTGTTACGGATTCCATATTCAGCGTGTGTAGCGTCTCTGGAGCGCGTGTAGCATCTGCAGGAGAAAAGATTAAAAGCAGACGACAGACTGCACATGTGTGTAGTGTCATCGGCGTTTCTTGTCTTTGAAAAAAATTATTAATCTCAGTCAATAATATCCGGAATATAGAAAGACACCTGTCTCATTAATTCACCTGGATACATGTGAATGTTGACTACATGGCAGTGACTTTGTACACACCCATGTACACAAAGTGATGTTACAATACATGTATGTGACTTGATAGTGGTGGACCCATGTCTGTGTGTTCTTCAGATCTTGTGGAATATTAGAAATGTCAACCTTGCAACAGGTGGCATGCCACTGTGGGCAAAAACCCTTCATGGCTGTGAACACATCTGATGCATTTCCTGAGCCCATGGTGAGTGTAAGCTGAGCAGTATTCTCACAGTCTTCCAACCCTCTGCTTCTACTGGACTCCATTACTGCATGGAGTTTTGTTAGGCAAGGTGTGTGTTTCCTTAATAGCCTATTGCTCACTCATTTGTGAGTTGTTCATGCCATCCTGCTTTTGGTTGGTGACATTGCAAGTATGTTGTTTATGGATTGTCCCAGCTTGGATTGCATTTTACACACACACAAGTCATAGTTGAGCATATGAATTGTGTGTCATATGTATTTTGTGAATGACTGACAAGGGTGTTGATTTGAGCTTAGATTGATGCTGTTCCATGTCACACCAAGCTGAATTATGAGTGCTGTGATGTCTGTTGAATTGCCAGGTGGTACATGTGGTGAGGCAAGTGGACAGTGGGTGCACAGAAAGGATGTGTGTCTGTCTACTGTGTAGATGCTCCAAGATCTTGATTCTCCACCATGCTCTTAGTTGCCACACATGGTGATGGAAGTATGCATCCTGCCTGCAGATGTATAGTCAATGGTTCATGTTGCATGTGCTGAGCTTGCTTGAACAAGGGTGAAGGTGAGAGTGACTAGTATTTAAAGTATTGGTTTGAGTGGAGATACATATGTTATGGTGGCTGGAAAAATGTAGTGATTGTCAGAGAGTGTGAGGTCTGAGTTGAGTGCATAGGCAGATCTTGTGTAGGAGACATGAGGTATCCACATTCCCCCTATGTGAGTGTTTACAGACAGAATTATGTGATTTCGAGTATGCAACTGTTTGAATCTTGTGCAAGGTATGGGATGAATGGGTAGATGAGATAGGTGTTGAAGCACTTAGACACGGTTGTATTCTGGCAGGTGGTGAGCTGTAGTCTGTGGGCCGGAAATCTCCCCGACCGAGCCGGACCCGGAGAGATGTCCGACCGAATCGGACCCGTGCAGTCCGACCGAACGAGTACGATGCGCACGTATGCCATCGGACTTGAGTCGGTCGGACTCCCATTGAAGTCAATGGGAGCCTGTCGTACAACGCGTACGCGGGCTCCCATTGACTCAATGGGTGCGATGCGGACAAGTGCGCCCCCTACAGCGTGTACGCGGCGAAGCGATTCGCACTGTACACGCACAGGTAGGGGGGACCCATGGGTCCCCCCTGTGTGCGACTCGCGCGGCTACACGTACAGGGGGGTCCGACACGGACCCCCAAAGTACGGCTCCGACAGCTCTTTCGAGCCGGAGTGCGCGGCTCGGTCGGACTGCTCGCGGCGCGCATCGTACTTACCCGGCCGGGGAACGTCTCCATTGCGCGGTGCGAGTCGTGTCCGTGGGAGTCGGTCGGTGCGGTTTGACCCGGGATCGAGTCGTTCGGAGCGGTCGGGACGCCCGGACGAGTCGGTCGGCGAATACGCATCGTACTCGCTCGCCCGGACGCGCGTACGGATCGGTCGGGAAATAGGGCTCCGAATCGGATCCGGTTAAGCCGAATCCGATTCGGAGCCCTACCGGCCGAGATCGGAATCGGCCCCTGTGTGTCTACAGTGAGGGATGACTGTAACCAGGCATTTGCAAATGAGTGAGGATAGTTGTTGATGTGCAATAGTCAAAGGTGTTATTGAGCATGTAAGTCATATGCGGATGTGACAGCGCCACAGTGAGACAAGGTTCAACTTGTCCTTTGTGACAAAGTGTATAAGTGTATGTGAAGTGTATACACCAATTGTGTACTTTAGTGTGCAGAAAGGTTAAATGTGTAGTGTCATATAGTTGATGTATGTTGTTATTGCATCTGTGTATGCATGTGTTTCAGAAATGACAATCTGTGTAAATTAAGCAGAGTAGGGTGTGTGTGTGATGTTATGTGACTAACTGAGGACATATCCATTGAGCAATGTAAGTGTCTTGTTGTCAGATGTGGTGATGTATTAAGTTTGCATGTCAGAGTAGGCAGTGATGCTGCACATTGTGATATGAGTGCATTCAAAATACATTGCTAAGGGTGCTAATGGTGATGAGCGTGGTCATTTTTACATGCAAAGTTTGTCGTCTGCTGAGGAGGTGATGAGTACAGTATATAGTGCGCATGTCATGCATGTATGAGTTTTTGTGTACATAGTGATGACGAGTGGTGCTGTGCATGTAGGTGTGTATGTGAGAAGGGCAGCGCATGAGTGAGCTTGTGACAATTGTGCTTGAACATTTTGAGTACAAGGCTGTAGATTGCGGGGCAAACATGTTTTTCCAAGTAGCTGCAGCAGAGGTGGCTTATGACATGCTTGTGTGTTTGCTAGTTTTGAAATTTGAGCATGTACTTTGTGGTAGATGTGAGAGGGGTCATACCTGCACAAGAATAGTTCATGCAGGCCATGAGGTAATGTTGATTTGTACATATGTGTCAATTTTGTTTCTGTGAGTAGTCAAATGCAGTTGCCAGAGTAGATATGAAGATGTGGAATGTGTAGTCTGCAGCTTGCTGTCTGCCAATGGATTTTCATGACTGATTGTGTGAATGTCAACATTGAGTACACTGTCATTCGCAAGACCTATTGGCATCACTGGAAAAGTTGCCTCAACCTAGCCTTGTCTTGTCTGAGTTGTGTGTTGGCATATGTGGCATTTCACCCTTTGAAGGTATTTGCACTCATTAATTGGTCATTATTGCCCTTGGAAAGTGCACAGGGATGATGTGGTGATAGCTACATTTGCAATATCATGAATCTTGAACAATGGATGGCAGTCCAATCCTTTGAGAGGTACAGCCCCATCAATGTCCAATTAATTAATGTGTGTTGTTGTTCTACCTGGGGTAAGACTACCCCGGGTACGCATGCCTACACTTGCCAGTACACTACACATGCATGGTTATTGCTGGCATTCTGATTTTGAATGTCTGAGGTATGGTGACACCAAGGGAGATGGTGTCATTGTGATGATGTCTCTGGTTGTGCTGAGGAAAACACATTGCACTGTGAACAAACGCTCATTTGACTCTGGAACAGTACACCCAGTTCCATGAATTTTTGCATTCTCACAACTTTTGTTACCTCTAATCTAGTTTAGCAAGGGTTGCCCTTGTGTGTCCATGAGGGCTCCCATTGTGCACATTAAGTACTGACTTATGGCCTGATGGAAATATGTGTTTGTTGAAAGTCTCCTTGATGTTTCAATAGATTATTGTCCATTGTTTCAGTGCCAAATGTGGACAAAGCTGACTTAATTCTGCACATGTCTTTCAACCTCACAAGATGTACCCATATTTCCTTGTTTCAGGATGGCTATGTCACTTGTGGTTTTGAGCCACAGATTGAGCCACCCTCCCAGCATCCTCACCGGTGCTGGCAGCTTATCTTACACAATGAGCTGTGCACTAGACAAACCAACACTGCTTGTGGATCCTACGTCCTGTGACTCATGCGTACTCCTACTACTATGCAGGACACAATCTGCACATTCAAAATGTGATTATTTTTTTCCGGCATACACTACAGACTGAGGTGCTAGATGGAGATTGGCTGCGAATGACATTCTTAAAAGATGTCCGAATGCACATGCAGATTGGTATTTGTGTTCAGCGGCACCAGTCCACACATGGGGACTGTATCCTACATTGTTGTTGGCCCATGCTTCTTTCAAAACCAATATTGTTTTTGACTAGAAATATTTCCATTTCAACTGTGACAAAACCACTTCCGTGTTGTTGTAGTTTGAGACACAGAACGCAGTACTGAGTGGCTGTGTCTGTGGACATGTGTGTTGTCTGTGCTGATATCCTCTGTGCTTTAACGAACACAGATGCATCACAATGTCAAACTTTTGTTAGTACATTGGAGTTGTATTGTCCTGCGATGTTTCTGTGTGTGTTGTGGTGGACTTATGCATTCACTTTGTGATACACACATATGTGTGTTTATTGCAATTCCTGGTCCAGCGTCAAATGTGTGATTCCCCTAGTATTTAGCGTGCTAACTGTACCTACCTGATGATGACATTCCCTCATTATACATACACGACATGCTATTGACCCATGTTTGGATTGTGATCACAATGATGCTTAGGGCCTCAGAAAGTAATTGTCACACAATCTGTGATCATCTCTTGAACCTGGCCTATGTGCGTTTACCAGTAAAAAGGTTTTGTAGTAAAATGAACACTGCTGCTGATCAAGGGTGTGGTATGTAGGTCAGACTGTCCATTTGTGACTTGCCTCCCTGCAAGGACCCTACATTCAACGCAAACTCCCTGCACCTGTCATGACCTGAAAGTGATGTTCGGGTTGTCGAGATGACACTAGCTCTGTCAAGGCATGTAAAGCAGTGCACCATGGTGGTCATTCCCCAAAGACTGTCCCGCAGCCTCTATTTACAGAACAGCTGGTGATCCATGGAAATCATGGCCTAACGTTGCAGTGGCCTGGTGGGGACTGTGTATGTGGGTAAGTCTATTGGTGTGGTATAGGAAGGCCCACCAAACCATGTCCCACAGGTGACCCTGGTGCACCTGCCCATCAACCAATGCGCAAATTCCATCATGGCAATTATAAGGGTATGCTGAACACTTTCTGATTGGATGTCAACACCCATTGCGGTCTATGGGCTTCAGCCCCCCATCTTGTGTCATCCCAGGCTAAGACAGCTTCCCCACACACACATACAGTCCTTGATCAGCGGCAGCTGGTTGGTCTGTCTTGTTTGCATATCATCCCCCAGTATTTCACAGGTTTGTAAGAGACCATTTAGTAGATGATGAGTCTTTGTTTGTTAGGATCCCTGGAGCACATGCATCTCCATTCTACCCATTCCTCAACGTTGCCAGTTACTTTTGCTGCAACAGTGTGTGAATCGCTTTCATTTAAATAGACCTTCGTGATTGTTTATGTAGACATTCCTGCAGCATGTGCGCCACATGTAGCGATTTTGGGACTGGGTTTGATTTTAAGTTACATTGTTCATGTACACATTTCTGGAGTTAATTCCCCCCAACCCCAGATGTGCATCTACACGTATGGGGGTATTTCCCCCAACCCCAGATATGCATCTACACGTATGGGGTATTTCCCCCCAACCCCATATATGCATCTACACGTATGGGGGTATTTCCCCCAACCCCAGATATACATCTACACGTATGGTGTATTTCCCCAACCACAGATTTGCTTCTACATTGCTGTGTATTTTTGGCCAACCCACATATTGACTCTACATTGCTGTAGGTATTTGCCATACCCCTATTGACTCTACATTACTGTGGGTATTTGCCACCCCCATGTTGACTCTACATTGCTGTAGGTATTTGCCACGCCCATTGACTCTACATTGCTGTGGGTATTTGCGCAACCCACATGTTGACTCTACATTGCTGTGGGTATTTGCCACACACCCTTTGGCTCTACATTGCTGTAGGTATTTGCCACCCCCTATTGACTGTATATTGCTGTAGGTATTTGCCACCCCCATATTGACTCTACATTGCTGTGGGTATTTGCGCAACCCACATGTTGACTCTACATTGCTGTGGGTATTTGCCACCCCCCTATTGACTCTACATTGCTGTGGGTATTCACACAACCCACATGTTGACTCTACGTTGCTGTGGGTATTTGCCACACCCCCTATTGACTCTACATTCCTATCGGTATTTGCCAACCCCCATGTTGACTCTACATTGCTGTAGGTATTTGCCACCCGACTATTAACTCTACATTGCTGTGGGTATTTGCGCAACCCACATGTTGACTCTGTGCAGGAATGGCAGGAATGGCAGGCATTGGAGAGAGCACCTCTGCACCTGTGTGTGGTGGAGGAGGAGAAGATGCCTTGTTTGTGGGTTCTGGGCGGAATTGTAGGTCGGGCCACCTCAAAGATGGCCCACAGTTCTAACAGTTCCTCTCTTCTAGCCTTCTTCTGCCCTAAATACTTGGTCTGAATGTGTGTCCTCGGGTGTTCTATTATGTTGGTATTGAACGTCCCCCCCTCTGGCCAGGGGAACGCATGCATCTTAGTGTGTGCGTGCCATTTATGGCAACATTTATCTAGCTTTTTAGCCTGCATGGGTTATCTAGTTTGCATGTGGTTCAAAGGTGACTCCATGATGGGTTGGGAACTTTTTAAGGGATTTAGTGCACTTCTAAATTCTTAAGGCTCTGTAGGAAATCCTAAATTCTACTCTGATCGTGGGTATAATATGTACAAGGGATTATGCTGCCAATAACTAATGTACTACGAGCTCAGCTTTAGGACACAGATTCATCAAACAAACTTTCACAATACATAAAACAACGCATATGAAGGGTAACAATCTGAAAGAAAGTGCAGTGATTAATTCAAAACATTTTGAATTGTACTTTTAGCAGCGGAATAGCAAATATGAAAAGTGGTAATTTGTTCATGTGCACATTGAAACATTAATGAGAAATAACATTCAACATGAAACACAGTTGCAATAATTTATTAGCATGACAACATCAGGAAAAAATGCATTATTTGAAAACCACTCCGGGCCTGATTCACAGAACTAACTTACGTCAAAAACGTAAAGTTAGTACTTTTTGGTATTCACAGAATACACTTACTCATTTTGGTATTCACAGAAGGCACTTACTCATTTCGGTATTCACAGAAGTTAGTAGTCCTAACTTTAGGACTCCTAAATGCCTTCTGTGAATACCGAAAGTCTTAAAGTTAGGATTTTCTCAGTTTAGGAGTAGTAAAGTTAGGACTCCTAACTTTACTACTCCTAAACTGAGAAAAATCCTAACTTTAAGACTTTTGGTATTCACAGAAGGCATTTAGGAGTCCTAAAGTTAGGAGTCCTAACTTTACTACTCCTAAACTGAGAAAAATCCTAACTTTAAGACTTTCGGTATTCACAGAGGGCATTTAGGAGTCCTAAAGTTAGGACTACTAACTTCTGTGAATACCGAAATGAGTAAGTGCCTTCTGTGAATACCAAAATGAGTAAGTGTATTCTGTGAATACCAAAAAGTACTAACTTTACGTTTTTGACGTAAGTTAGTTCTGTGAATCAGGCCCAATGAAAATAGAAGAGAAAAAGGTGAAAGAGGAAAAAATTATGGCTTTGTCCAAAAACTTTAGCCTGCTCCTAGCTAATGGTAGTCATTGATGAGGGGAGGCTCTGCGCGGTACATGGAATATGTGAGCCTGATAGTCTGTCTATATCGGCTTGGGGACAAAGATAGCAACAATTTACGTGGAAAAGAAGGAGCAACTTGACAACTACAGGCCCTCTTGGCCAAGCACAAGCTGCACCTTACTCTCCAAGGTCCAAATATTCCCTAACATCTGAATTACACCCTATGTCATACTCAGGGGTCATGCGTACCAGCTGTGTCACACCCAGTGGTCCAAGCGAATAACACCTCTCACATCTTTCAGATGGTTCCAATGTTAAGAAACTGATAGCACTAAGAAAACTCCTTAAAACTAAAAAGTTAAGATCGAGATGCTGGCCCTATATCACACCCAGAGCCTATGTGTACGGAATGTGTCACACCCAGTGGTCCAAGCAGGTGATGCTCCACCTCTGTATCACACCCAGGGATCAAGCGTACCCTCTGTGTCTCACCCAGCGATCCAAGCGGTCCCTGTATCACACCCAGAGAGAAGTGTACCCTCTGTGCTCACCGTTCTTGCTGCGCAGATGTGAATCCGTAAGGGTGGGTCCTGTTCATTTGGCTGCAGTCAGGCTAAAAAAATGAATCTCTCCTGGCTGGCTGCCAAAATGTTGCTCGAATATGAATTTAGCTTGAAAAAATGAAAGACGAGAGGCATTCGGCAAAACATAAATAGTTGGTTTATTAAACGCAGCAGCCAGGAGAACAGGTAACAGAGTCGGAGGTCTGAAGACTGTCTCACAACACATTGGTTGTGGCTGTCATTTTATACATCACATGAAGTGTCATAAAGCATTTTGTACATTCCTGTGGTCTTGCTGCGTGGAGTTCTTAGTTATCCTTGTTCCTTCACTGTGAGAGAAAACCATAAAGTTTCTTGTGAAACCCTCACGCACCAGAATTACCCCTTGGTGGCATGCTTCATCATAGGGTCCTTCCCGTTCCACTATGGAACGGGGCATGCTGCGACCAGACGAACTACGCGGGAGCACTGAAAGTAATGACTATGTGAGGTAGGTTGTTCGCACAATTACACTCAGGTGCTGTACAAATTTTATACCACCTGGTAATCCTACTGTGATTAATTTATCACTGCTGAAGCTTAGGCTCCATGGTTCACCCGGCGGGAAGTTCAGCTTTTAGTCACACACTCGTCAAAGCCTGAACTTTGTCTGATTACCTACAAATGATCTGCTCGGGAACCGCATCTTGATGCGGTTCCCGAGCGGATCATTTGTAGGATTACCAGGTGGTATAAAATTTGAACAGCACCTGAGTGTAATTGTGCCATTGTGGCACTGTATTTGAGTTGGGTTTAGCAGACCAACTGTAGAAGTGGAACTAGGTACACCAATATCAGATACTAGGTCCTGAAGAATAGCCATAGGGGTAGGCTAGAAACATGTCGACCATTAGGATTTGGGCACATTAAATCCCATAAGTCCTAAGTTGTTCCCCTGTTTTTTAACCCTACCGACTAGGGGTAAAAATAAAAGTAGCATCACCCACTAGCCAGGTATTTTAAAACACAGACCTCCTTTACCTCACTCCTCCCCAGCAGAATAACCTGCTTCACATAGTCATTACTTTCAGCGCTCCCGCGTAGTTCGTCTGGTCGCAGCATGCCCCGTTCCGTAGCGGAACGGGAAGGACCCTATGATGAAGCATGCCACCAAGGGGTAACCCTAGTGGGTGAGGGTTTCACAGAAAACTTTATGGTTTTCCCTCACAGTGAAGGAACAAGGATAACTAAGAAATCCACGCAGCAAGAGGCTTGGTCCTTTGTTTTTGTTTTCATATGTCAGGCTTTGCAGGGTGGCCCCAGCCCAAATATCCTCTAACTCCCCCTTGTTTGTGCATACATTCCTGTGGAGAAAAAATCTGGGCCTCGTCACGGGGCGATAAATCTGGTCTTTTGACAGGAAGCACAGGTGGGTCTCTACTTGCGTGGACACAATGTCAGGCTAGTCAGATGTTCGACATTGGGAGCGCGTGAACACTGCATGTAGTGTGCATGCTGTGTTCTGATTGGCCGAGTGTTCCTAACTTAGTGATGCATCTGACTTTATGGTATTTTGGGAATGGCCCCTCTGGCCAAATGTGTTTTATCGGGGCCAATATCCTAAGACTATTGTGAAGTCATTGCTTATCGGTGGGATCGATCTGGATTTCCCTGTTTGGGTGTTTGTCTAAGGCAGGGTTCTCCAAAGTCTGTCCTAGAGTGCCAGATCCATGTCAGATTTTAAGATAACTACATTTTTCTAAATGGGGATATGCTAAAATTCTGGCATGGATCCGGCCCTCCAGAACTGACTTTGGAGAACTCTGGTCTAAGGGTTATGTACCACCCCATCAAATTAACCCTTACTCGTGGAGCACTTAGAACTAATTGCTGTGCTCCAAACAACCCTGAATCAATGGCAAAAGAGGGCCTAGATCACGGCATCTCTACCGTCACGCTTGGCTCATCACTGGGAGGAGATGAACTGTTACCTTTAATAAACTGCCTGGAAGAGGAGGAGACCAGGCGACAGGTGTTTAGACTGATGGACGGTTGCAGGTTGGACAATGAGCCCACACAAGAGGGCCACCACACTTGGAACAACACCTGTGGAGACAGTGAGGATAGAAAGGGTGTACGGGACATAAATAAACTATCCCCGTCCTTGGCCTCCTTATGCACAGAGAAAGAGTGGAAATAATTGATTGTGACCTAGACTTGGCTAAAGACTTTACATATCTTAACACCAAAGACTGGGATCATTTTTCCCCACATATGCTAAAGAATCACCATCTAATAGCAGCTCCAGCCCAACAGAAGACACAGCCATTGGGCTTCACTCCTCAGAATATTTCAACGTTTAGTTGAGGCACTGAACTATCAGGCAAATAAAATGTACATTCAGATTAACCTCCTAAACACTTTGGCCATGTTCACCTCAGGGATAGATGAGAAAATTGCTTATTTTAACAACTTGATGAGAAGAGTGCAAGCAGACCCCCATAGGTCACGGCAAAGATGCAATTGCTCACCAGTCCTAGACAAACTGCCAACTTTTCCCGAGGCTATGTCTCAGCTTCTTAGCGAGTCAATAGCTAACTTAGCACAAAGGGAACCAAACCCCCTGGGAGTCCAGAGTGACCTAGGAACTAACCATGCTACTCTCTCCCAGGGGACTGGGGCAGAAATGACAGATATAGCAGTTTTAGGAACGGCCAAAGTCATCACAGAAGAGGCCTAGATCATTGTTCCATGCCCACAACCACCACAGGAGGAAGCTGCTTCGAAGGGACTGGACCTCAGAATAGAAAAAGTAGCAGTATGCAATGCCAGCACAGAAAGTACACCCAACATGACAGAAGCAAAGGAAAAAACTAACAGAGCTAAGTGGAGAAAGGGGTGAAATAAAAAACCTTAAGCAGCAAACCGGCTGCTAGCCTATCCAATCTTAAATAAGCACATAAGGGAGTCACCTACAAAGCTACCTCTGGAACTTCTAACATCTCCAGCCCTAATACCTGCAGAAGTACAATCAACAAATGAGGAGCATAAAGGGATTATGTGGCCTTCCACAAACAGCCTGATAGTAAGGAAAGCCCAACAAGCCAGACCTCAAAATCTTCCGGGACTCTCCATCCAGAATTGTTTAACAAAAGAGAGGCTACTCCCCTTGAGAAAAACCACCAAATGAACACACTAAAGACCTACCAGTGACAAAAGTAGGTTTAGGAGCAAAAAACAGACCTCGCAAACTAGCAAAGGAACCTGATAGGGGACTTACACGGACTATTACTGCCAATGAAATTTCAGTCCAGACAGTTAGCTGGCAAAACCATCAACCTGGAAGTACACCTAGAAAAATCCTCCAGGCCATCATTTACGAGGAACAAACTATGAATATCAGTGAGGGGACAAGCATACTCCTGGATTTTATCTCGAAAGGCCCATTCAACATCATAAACAGAGGCAACATTTTGAAGCTTGATTTCATCATTGGGGAATGCCGCATCAAAGGAAATTCTCTCAATTGACTTCCTTAACTCTGGGCCAGGGACACAGTAAACACAGTAGAGACACTTGGGGCTCAGTAGAACTGACACAGAGAGTGTTAAAGGCGGTAAAAACCTCCAAGAGCTGGGGCATCTCGATATCTGTCCCCAAGACCACTGAGTATCTGCACCCATTTGAACCGCTCAATAATGAAGAAACCACGCCGGACTCGACAAGAAGAGTCTACTCGGTCCTAAGGAATGCCCTGAGTAAAACACTGGGGAACACTACACACCGGGCCAGAGAGCTCACCCCTACTCCTTTTTTACCCAGGCAATCAAAGCAATAAAACATGGGCACCAGAAAGAGAGTCTTGCTATCTATCTAGCAACAACAAATTAAAGAAGGCAAAGAACTCAAGGGCAATGAGGAGGGTCTGCAATTTGTGAAGCTGTCTCTGAGAACATCTGATGGTCTTCATGTCCACATCATCATAGTGAACGTTTATAATCACCACAGTCGAAAAAGAGAGACTGGAGCTCTCATCAATTCTGATAGAAAAGCTTATGAGCTTAAAAAGTAAATGAGGCGACATCAATCTCATAGTCTCAGTGACTTTAGAATTTGCCTGGGGGGGGGGGGGGATGCAGCTCCAAACGAAATCCTGAGAGCACAAGACCAATATTGGGGAATACAACACCAAAAGAAACTGAAACAGCACAAAAAAGACAAGAAAGGCCAGCTGCTTCTGGGGAATTTGAAGCACCTTGAAATTTGCATCTTGAATGGTTGCTTCGCCAGTGACAAACTGCCAGGGCTCTTGTATCATTCCAAAGCAGGAGCATCCCTGACAGACTATACCCTGTTGAGTTTACCTTTAATGCAACACATAATTTCTTTTGGCCGCGGCAAGAAGATTGATAGTGACCATCGCCCTCGGAAGATAGTTCTACCAATCTCACCAGGAGAACACGAGCCCTCAGCCAAGAGGGCGACACTATTCTACACAATTAGTAACAAGAGGATTAAATGTATGCCAACGTCCTTGCCCCACCTTATCCATGGCGCCAAGGAAATACTCCATATGGCAAATGCAAAACAGGATCCTCTGATCAATTGGGAATGCTTCACAACTAAATTTGCTGGTCTTTTTGCAGCATCAGTAAACAATTGACGGAATGGACATGGGCAGAAGGACTCCATACTAAGCACCGGGAAGAAAAACCATCTCATTAGGGAAACAACAAGTTGAGTTAACCAACTCTGGAGGGCTCGGGGGAGGACACCGAGCGATTCAGACCTATGGCACGATCTAAGTAAAGCGAAAAAAGATCTAAAACAGTGGAAGTGGGAACTCTTGAGAGTTAGGAACAAAGGGCCTGATTCACAGAACTAACTTACGTCAAAAACGTAAAGTTAGTACTTTTTGGTATTCACAGAATACACTTACTCATTTTGGTATTCACAGAAGGCACTTACTCATTTTCGGTATTCACAGAAGTTAGTAGTCCTAACTTTAGGACTCCTAAATGCCTTCTGTGAATACCGAAAGTCTTAACCCTTCGGTGCTTAGTGACGAGCTGGACTCGTCATGGCACACAGTGCTCGTGTGCTCATGACGAGTCCAGCTCGTCATAAGACCACCCACGGGGGAAGCGCTGGCGCTCCCCCGTGGGAATCCGATCGTCGGGTTTTTTGGGGAAGGCAGGGGAAGGACTTCCCCTGCCTCCCCCGCCCCCCCGCCCTCCCCATCAATGACGCCAGCGCGCGAGGCGCGCTGACATCATTGAGGGTTTCCTTTCTTCCCCGACGCGCTGGAAGCCATTTGCTTCCAGCGGGTCGGGGAAATCAGGTGAGTTTTGGCTCGGGGAGGGGGGTTTGATTCGAAAGAGGCATCGAGGGAAAGGAAAGGGTTTTCCTTTCCCCGATGCCTCTTTGTGCATTCCTGCTGCACGATCATGTGATCGTGCAGCAGGAATGCCCACGAGGGAGGGAGGGAGGGTGATCTACGCCGCTGTATTGTAGGAAAGGCACTATACATTTCCCCAACGAGGTAGCATTTACTGATTAGCCAGTAGAAAGTACTCCAGTTGAGTAGAGGTATTGCACAAAACGGTGGCATCTTCGTGGATAAATATGCAGGGCAGATGTGCCTTCTCTCCATTTCCAACGTGAAAAGTTAGCTGTAATCCTTGATGGAGGTCTTTGCATCCTTCATTTTCTCGAGCGCAATTCTCGTGTAGAATTCGTGAGCGTGGAGATGTGCCTTCTCTCCATTTACACCCTGAAAAGTTAGCTGTAGTCCTTGATGGAGGTCTTTGCATCCTTGAATTTCTCGAGCGCAATGCTCGTGTAGTTCCTGTGACCAGGAGGTTCCTTCTCCTCGTCTGCCGCTGAGATCCTGCTCTGACCCTTTATAACAAGAGGCATGTGAACGGGCCTAGAAGCCCCGCTCGTTTGGCCCCGCCACACATACACTAGCGGTATGCAACGTCTGCCCGCCCTTTCCCCACTATGATGGACAGCTTACTCCAAGGACCCCGGCGCTTTCGGCGCGGTGGCAAAGTTACAGACACACAGGTCACTGGAGACAATTCTTCTGGTCCTTTATGCAGCTGTAGTGTAGGAAAGGCACTATACATTTCCCCAACGAGGTAGCACTTACTGATTAGCCAGTAGAAAGTACTCCAGTTGAGTAGAGGTATTGCACAAAACGGTGGCATCTTCGTGGATAAATATGCAGGGCAGATGTGCCTTCTCTCCATTTCCAACGTGAAAAGTTAGCTGTAATCCTTGATGGAGGTCTTTGCATCCTTCATTTTCTCGAGCGCAATTCTCGTGTAGAATTCGTGAGCATGGAGATGTGCCTTCTCTCCATTTACACCCTGAAAAGTTAGCTGTAATCCTTGATGGAGGTCTTTGCATCCTTGAATTTCTGGAGCGCAATGCTCGTGTAGTTCCTGTGACCAGGAGGTTCCTTCTCCTCGTCTGCCGCTGAGATCCTGCTCTGACCCTTTATAACAAGAGGCATGTGAACGGGCCTAGAAGCCCCGCTCGTTTGGCCCCGCCACACATACACTAGCGGTATGCAACGTCTGCCCGCCCTTTCCCCACTATGATGGACAGCTTACTCAAAGGACCCCGGCGCTTTCGGCGCAGTGGCAAAGTTACAGACACACAGGTCACTGGAGACAATTCTTCTGGTCCTTTACGCAGCTGTAGTGTAGGAAAGGCACTATACATTTACCCAACGAGGTAGCACTTACTGATTAGCCAGTAGAAAGTACTCCAGTTGAGTAGAGGTATTGCACAAAACGGTGGCATCTTCGTGGATAAATATGCAGGGCAGATGTGCCTTCTCTCCATTTCCAACGTGAAAAGTTAGCTGTAATCCTTGATGGAGGTCTTTGCATCCTTCATTTTCTCGAGCGCAATTCTCGTGTAGAATTCGTGAGCGTGGAGATGTGCCTTCTCTCCATTTACACCCTGAAAAGTTAGCTGTAATCCTTGATGGAGGTCTTTGCATCCTTGAATTTCTCGAGCGCAATGCTCGTGTAGTTCCTGTGACCAGGAGGTTCCTTCTCCTCGTCTGCCGCTGAGATCCTGCTCTGACCCTTTATAAACAAGAGGCATGTGAACGGGCCTAGAAGCCCGCTCGTTTGGCCCCGCCACACATACACTAGCGGTATGCAACGTATGCCCGTCCTTTCCCCACTATGATGGACAGCTTACTCAAAGGACCCCGGCGCTTTCGGCGCGGTTGCAAAGTTACAGACACACAGGTCCCTGGAGACAATTCTTCTGGTCCTTTACGCAGCTGTAGTGTAGGAAAGGCACTATACATTTACCCAACGAGGTAGCACTTACTTATTAGCCAGTAGAAAGTACTCCAGTTGAGTAGAGGTATTGCACAAAACGGTGGCATCTTCGTGGATAAATATGCAGGGCAGATGTGCCTTCTCTCCATTTCCAACGTGAAAAGTTAGCTGTAATCCTTGATGGAGGTCTTTGCATCCTTCATTTTCTCGAGCGCAATTCTCATGTAGAATTCGTGAGCGTGGTTAAGCAGATGTGGCTTCTCTCCATTTACACCCTGAAAAGTTAGCTGTAATCCTTGATGGAGGTCTTTGCATCCTTGAATTTCTCGAGCGCAATGCTCGTGTAGTTCCTGTGACCAGGAGGTTCCTTCTCCTCGTCTGCCGCTGAGATCCTGCTCTGACCCTTTATCCCCTTCGGTGCTATGACGAGCTGGACTCGTCATGGCACACAGTGCTCGTGTGCTCATGACGAGTCCAGCTCGTCATAAGACCACCCACGGGGGAAGCGCTGGCGCTCCCCCGTGGGAATCCGATCGTTAGGTTTTTTTGGGGGAGGCAGGGGAAGGGCTTCCCCTGCATCCCCCACCCCATCAATGACGCCAGCGCGCGAGGCGCGCTGACATCATTGAGGGTTTCCTTTCTTCCGACGCGCTGGAAGCCATTTGCTTCCAGCGCGTCGGGGAAATCAGGTGAGGTTTGGCTCAGGGAGGGGGGTTTGTATCAAAAGAGGCATCGAGGGAAAGGAAAGGGTTTTCCTTTCCCCCGATGCCTCTTTTGTGCATTCCTGCTGCACGATCATGTGATCGTGCAGCAGGAATGCCCACTAGGCACCAGGGTTTTTTTTTATTTTTGTGTTGGGGAGTGGCCAAAAGGGCAAGGGTTGCTCCCCTTTTACGGGGGTGAATTTTTCACTGCAAAATTGAGGTGTGACCACGTTGCGTTTTGCGCCGTTTCCTGTCGCAGGCACTAGGCCGACCCACACAAGTGAGGTACCATTTTTCTTGTAAGACTTTGGGGAACGCGGGGTGGGTGGAAATTTGTGGATCCACGCAGATTCCAGAACTTTCCACCACAGAAATGTGGGGAAAATGTGGTTTTTTTGATAATTTTTTAGGTTTGCAAGGGATTCTGGGTAACAGAACCTGGTGGGAGGCAGTCCAGTCACCCCATCCTGGATTCCCCTGGGTGTCTAGTTTTCAAAAATGTATAGGTTTGCTAGGTTTCCCTAGGTGCCGGCAGAGCTAGGGTTCAAAAACTACAGCTAGGCACTTTGCCAAAAAAGGGTCATTTTTCACTGCGAAATTGAGGTGTGACCACGTTGCGTTTTGCGCAGTTTCCTGTCGCAGGCACTAGGCCGACCCACACAAGTGAGGTACCATTTTTCTCGTAAGACTTTGGGGAACGCGGGGTGGGTGGAAATTTGTGGATCCACGCAGATTCCAGAACTTTCCACCACAGAAATGTGGGGAAAATGTGTTTTTTTTGACAATTTGTTATGTTTGCAAGGGATTCTGGGTAACAGAACCTGGTGGGAGGCAGTCAAGTCACCCCATCCTGGATTCCCCTGGGTGTCTAGTTTTCAAAAATGTATAGGTTTGCTAGATTTCCCTAGGTGCCGGCAGAGCTAGGGTTCAAAAACTACAGCTAGGTACTTTGCCAAAAAGGGTCATTTTTCACTGCGAAATTGAGGTGTGACCACGTTGCGTTTTGCGCCGTTTCCTGTCGCAGGCACTAGGCCGACCCACACAAGTGAGGTACCATTTTTCTCGTAAGACTTTGGGGAACGCGGGGTGGGTAGAAATGTGTGGATCCACGCAGATTCCAGAACTTTCCACCACAGAAATGTGGGGAAAATGTGTTTTTTTGACAATTTTTTATGTTTGCAAGGGATTCTGGGTAACAGAACCTGGTGAGAGGCAGTCAAGTCACCCCATCCTGGATTCCCCTGGGTGTCTAGTTTTCAAAAATGTATAGGTTTGCTAGGTTTCCCTAGGTGCCGGCAGAGCTAGGGTTCAAAAACTACACCTAGGCACTTTGCAAAAAAAGAGTAATTTTTCATTGTGAAAATGTGGTACGTCCACGTTGCATTTTGAGCCATTTCCTGTTGTGGGCACAAGGGCTACCCACACAAGTGAGGTACCATTTTTATCGGGAGACTTAGGGTAACACAGAATTGTAGAGCAACTGTTATTACCTATTGACTTTCGATG
This sequence comes from Calotriton arnoldi, assembly GCA_963921515.1. NCBI lineage: Eukaryota > Metazoa > Chordata > Amphibia > Caudata > Salamandridae > Calotriton > Calotriton arnoldi. The sequence goes on from CAWUFW010020902.1 coordinate 116,734, forward strand.
CATTTCTGCCTTCCAAATGAAAGACAATGTGTAAAAAATAAGTCATTTTGAAAAATGACCTATAATTCTCATGCTAGTATGGGTACTCCCAATTTCGGAAATGTGCAAATATCTACTGTTTCTAAAATCTACATTTTGTTCCCATTTCAGAAATACATAGGTGTCTTTCATAACAATTTTTCCATGTATACATTTTCCCAAAATAATTGCTATATACCCGGTACTTAAAAAAAAATCATTGCAAGATGTTGCTCAATTATTGGCTCTGGGTTCGTCGGGTTCTTGGTGAACCTACAAGTCCTATATATCCCCACAACCAGAAAGGTCCAGCGGATATAACGGTATATTGCCTTCAAATAGCTGTCATAATTAGAAGAAGTTACAGGTGAAAACGTTGACACAAATGGCTGTTTTTTTCAACTAATTTTCAATTTTTCCTTTATTTAACTGTTAGTTTCTATAAGGAAAACTTTAAGGATCTACACAAATGACCCCTTGCTGAATTCAGAATTTTGTCTACTTTTCAGAAATGTATGGCTTTCCAGGATCCATTATTGGTTTCATACCCATTTCTACCATTAACTGGAAGGAGGTTGAAAGCACAAAAAATAGCAAAAATAGGCTATGTCCCAGAAAAATGCCAAAACTGTGTAAAAAAGTTGGTTTTCTGACAAAAGTCTGCTTGTCTCTGAAAGCTGGGAAGATGGTGATTTCATCCCCACAACCCCTTTTTTGATGCCATTTGCAGGGAAAAATCAAGACGCTTTCATCTGTAGCCCTTTTTCGCATTTTTCAAAAAAAAACAAAATTTAGCTGTATTTTGACTAATTTCTGGGTCCCCTCCAGGGGAATCCACAAACCCTGGGTACCTTTACAATCCCCATGATGTTAGAAAAAAAGGACGCAAATTTGGCATGGATACCTTATGTGGTCAAAAAGTTACAGGGGCCTAAGCGCGCACTACCCCAAATAGCCAAAAAAAGGCTTAACTCAGGAGGGGAAAAGGCCTAGCAGCGAAGGGGTTAAAGTTAGGATTTTTCTCAGTTTAGGAGTAGTAAAGTTAGGACTCCTAACTTTACTACTCCTAAACTGAGAAAAATCCTAACTTTAAGACTTTCGGTATTCACAGAAGGCATTTAGGAGTCCTAAAGTTAGGACTACTAACTTCTGTGAATACCGAAATGAGTAAGTGCCTTCTGTGAATACCAAAATGAGTAAGTGTATTCTGTGAATACCAAAAAGTACTAACTTTACGTTTTTGACGTAAGTTAGTTCTGTGAATCAGGCCCAATATGTTCTGGGTAAAACTGCTATGTGACATAAAAAGAAACAAACCACCAGTGTCTTCTGGCAGACAGTGAACAGCTCTCCCTGTCCAGAGTGGCAAGCTCCAACATCTCAAAAGTCACCTGGGTCTACTTCTTAACTGGGCATTTGAATTTGAAGGGCTCAGCCCACTCAAAGAGCTATTCACAGTGACCATAAAAATCAGAAAGATTATAACTGAAGTGAAAGCCTCAGACTGTGAACCATCCACACATTGCCAGCTGGGCTAATGTATGTTTGCAGATAAACCGGGATGAGGAGCGACACATGGGGGGAAACAGCTCTGTAGGCCCCAATGCAACCACACCATCAAGGCTGACAAATGCTCCCTTGAACTTTCAACCGTTCAACTGCCCAGTAAGTCAGAAAGAACCTAGATTATCAATGTGTTCACATACCATCCAGAATCAAATCTCCAATGGGCGCAGAGAAGGGGCACCGGATCCAAATGGGATTGCACTGGCAATCTTTAAGGAAGAACCCTCCCTGTGGGCAAATCAGTTTGAACCACTCTTTAATTTTGTCTTAGATAACAGCAGGGCTCCTGCCTCATGGAACGGCTCAGTTATCCCACGAATTATTAAGGTCGGGAGACAGAATAAAGCCCAAGAACCACCACCTAGTGGCACTAATAGACAGCAAAATATTTCACAGGGACCATTCTGGAAGAATTAAAGACATGGGCTGAGGAAAACAACATAATTCCACTGAACCAGACTCGCTTTACCAAACAATCAGGGTCTACAACTAACTTCATGATCCTTTCCCTGCTGAAAGACTTCGCAGTGTCTTATAAACAACCTGCTCATTTATGTTTTATAGACTACAAATCCGCATTTGACAGAGTAAACCACAGCAAACTATGGTCAAAACTCACAGCATGGAATATACCTGGCAGTCTTCTAGGGGCACTACAAATGCTGCATACAAATGCATGGATAAGGATTAAATTGGGGGATGGCTGCCGACTGTCCAAGGTCATACCAACAACCGAAGGATTAAAACAGGGCTGTGTGCTGTCGTCGACCCTTTTTAATTTGTTCCTCTCAGACCTTCCACCTTTTTAAAATAAAGTCAAAAGTCATGCCCCAAAACTGGGAGGAATTCTACTATCAAATTTATTGTATGTAAATGATTTAGTGCCAGCCAGTAGTACAAAGGTAGGGCTGCAATGACTCCTGGTTGCAACCTTGGAATATTCCAATAGAAATGGCTTGACCATAAACATGAAAAAGACTCAAAACCTAACACTCCTAGGAAATAGACCGAACAGCCACAATTGGTTTCTGGGAAATGAAAAGGTGGAATCAGCCAACACGTACAAGTACCTTGGAGTGTTAGTCAATCCAATGGAAGGTTTGCAGCCCAATTTGGAAAAAATTAAATAAAAGGCAAAGCACTGTCAGTTGGTCTAGGTCCACTGCACAGGAAGATGAAAAGTTATTCACTTTTTCCAATACTGCAAGTGGTGCAAGCCCAAGTCCTCCCCATGTTATCTTATGGAAGCGAGGCATTGAGGGACCAGGACAGCACTGCGTTGGATAACACAGTATCAAAAATCTTCAAGTCCTTTTCCCACCTGCTGGCGTACATGTCCCCTGCACTAATTAGGATGGAGCTTGGCCGAGTAAAATAAACTTTGGGCTGCAGTCGGACTTCGTGAACTGCTGTCAAGGCTTTAAACTTGCGAAGGAGGGTTCTCTAGGACACCACCTCTGGCTGGAAATTCAGCGGAGGGATCGTTCGCCCACGAGAACCTTCTTCCTGTCACGGCCTGAGTATAGTTTGTACCTTAGGGGTCATGGTTACACTGTGTCTTCTCTGGGGGATTCTTGTTTGTACACTTCTTTCCTTGTTAGTTTTTTTCTTACCTTTTGGGTTTCCTTTACCTTTCTGTTTTTCTGGCGACGGGCGCCTCCTTCTTCTGTCTCCCTTGTGGGGACGTGTGGGGCCTGAAGGACTATTGCCATCAGCGTTCACTGACACCACGTCGTATCCTTGCCTGCTCCTCCTTGGATGTCCTTGTGGGAAATCTACAGACTATTTCTTCCGTTCCTATTGTGCGCTGCTACCTTTGTGGAGGTATTCATTCCTTCCTTCCCTGGACTTGGACTCTTGGGGGCCGATTCCGATCTCGGCCAGTAGGGCTGAGAATCGGATTCGGCTTTACCGGATCCGATTCGGAGGCCTTTTTCCCGACCGATTCGTACAGTCATCCCAGCGAGCAAGTACGATGCGAGCGCACGCGAAATCGCCGACCGACTCGTTCCCGGGTCCCAACCGCTCCGATCGACTCGTACGGACACAGCTCGCACCACGCAATGGAGACGTTTCCCGACCGAGCAAGTACGATGCGTGCTTCGAACAGCCCGACCGACTCGTAGCGTCCGGCTCCAAAGAGCTGTCGAGCCGGATTTCGGGGGTCCGTGTCAGACCCCCCTGCACACGTAGCTGCACGAGTCGCACACAGGGGGGACCCAAGGGTCCCCCCTAAACATGCATGTACGGTGCAATTCGCACCAACGCATACCCACTGTAGGGGGCCCCCCTGTTCGCGACGTACCCATTCAGTCAATGGGAGCCCGTGTACGCGTTGTACGACCGGCTCCCATTGACTTCAATGGGAGTCCGACTGAATCGAGTCGGGCAGCATACGGCCGCATCGTACTCGCTCGGTCGGACTGCGGGAGTCCGGCTCGGTCGGAAATCTCTCCGGATCCGGCTCGGTCGGAGAGATTTCCGGTCCAAATCGGAATCGGCCCCTTGGTTTCTTGCCGTTCTAAGGATTTGGACACCCCGTAGCAGAAGGTGTTTTTGCCTATCCTATTTGCCTCATTTTGTTTTTTGGGTTATTTTGGCATTGCGGTTTTTAAACGACAAGGATTATTGTTGTTTCCCCTGCATATAGTGCGTACAGTGCGGTTTTTTGCCTATGTGGCTTTTTCTGCATTTTCTTTGAATCTAATTCCTGGGGGCTCGTGCCCTATGAAAAGACTTTGATTTCCACTGCCTGGGATGAGAACAGTGTTTGCTGCTCCAGAATCTATGGACAATACTTTGTATGTAAAGGGGTGAGCTGTGCATATAGTGGCCTTTTACTTAATTGATTCTAGTGAAGTAAAAGATTTCCCTGATTTTTCCTATTCATGCTAATCATTGCTTTTTCTTTCTAAAGACGCTTGTGACTTGCCTGGCTCCCACCATGATCCGGAGAGTGAAGTCTAGGAGTGACCTACACTTTTCCCTTATTCTCTTGTTTACCTGCCAACCCCTGGTGCATTTCTCGCTCATGTCTGTTTGGCTTCTGGGCATGAAGGGATAAGGAACAGGGTGAGGGACCGGATATTCTTCGTTCCTGCAGTACCTGGTTTTCAGGTGAGTGGGGGCGGAACACTTACATCGGTCCCTCACTACCCTCAATCTGTCATCTGCTTGGGCCCTCAACCTGAGCCGCAGCAAGCTAAAAACAATAATAAAAGTAAACACAAAAGCCCTCTCTAATCTGAAAGACAAGCAATATCTAGAAAGGCGAAGCCATGGGTAGCTAACACTCAGCAGCTACACAAAGGAATACTCTCAAGGTTATTTAGCGATATAGTACAGTAACCATACGAAGGAATAGTTTTTAAAATACAGATTGGGGATAGTGCTTCCTTTACAACATTACCCACCTTGGAGAAGAAAGGAAGGCCAGAGCCTTTGCAGGCTATGTAGACAAGTACCAAAGGACATTATTCATGTGTTGTGCCTCTGCTAAGCTACCTTGGAGGACCACTAGAAACCCTTACATAAATACTTTAACATGAGAGGGATAAGATCTTGTTGAGAGGCAGCTGTAGTGTGTTTTAATACTATGGACTTAAGACTGAATTGTGCGTTCTTAAAATTTCTCCGGATAGTGGAGAAAAGGGTACTGGCCATTGAACATAACGAAGCAGACAAGGCCTAGCCTAGCAGGGTGTGATCAAGCTACAGGGCCCTTCTTGTGTAATTTGGAGGGGATGTACTTGGGAGCCCTTAACATAACACTAAAGTACTGTAATGCGTAGGCACATTTGCACTTTATACTCAGTGTTCCTCAAATGGCACGCTTTTAGTTAGGCGGCCGCTAGAGTATTTTATACATCTAATGTAGTTTAAATTAGGCCCTTCTCAACAGCATGGTTCTGTTACAATCCCTTGCCAAGTGTAATGGAATTGCTTGTTGATAGCCAAATGGCACATCTAGCATTTTACTCCTGGGGCCACTATTTGCAAGTCTTTACTCCAAACCTTAGCTACTGTACATCTCCCTAGGGGAAAAACCTCATGGCAAACCTGTCGTAGAGAGCATTGGCAAATTCTGTATTTTATTATTTCAAAGACCTAATTTGCACAACCTCAGTATTAATTTGCCACTTACCCCCTTAAATCTTGCACCTAGGAATCTGGAAGAATGACTAGGAGGACATGTTATAACAACTGATAGTCTAGCCTGATTTTTTTCTGTATACGGAAAAGTGGGCTACATATTTTTTTGATTGCATTTTAATCACACATCGGGAGACCTAGCTACAGTTTTTGCTAAATTACTAAATAGCCAGTGACGGCTGGTGCAGGTAAGAGCAGAGGGGCGGGGGGGGGGGAGTCAACAGATGGTGACCAGGGAAAATGAAATACAAAGAAAAGTAAACAACTTACCTTCCGCTCGCCGCCTCGGCAATGCAGCGAGCGCAAGGTAAGTGGTTCTCTTTTCTTTTTATTTTATTTTCCCTCGTCACCATCTCTCGATTCCGCCCACCCCACCGCTCTTATCTGCATTGGCCGTCTCTGTAAATAGCCCAAAAAAACTGGTAAATGACAGACCACATGAGATTTATCGTATTGTATTTGATGTGTTTTACTGTATTGAGGGTTATTTGAATTGCAATGGTTTAATTACCTATGCAAATAAACTTAAACTTGACTAGGCCAATCCACAACATCAATGCCAACCTCGTGGCCAGTGTCACCTTTCACTGGTTTCTGTAAGAATTTCAAGAGGGGACTTTAACTGTTTTTAGCTTTTTTTCCAGAAGTAAGATTGCACACCTATTCCCTATTTATTTCAACTGATTTATTTGTCATTGATTAAAAACTTTAGAATACATTCTGTATTTTTCTTGGTTTGAGTGATATTTGACTTTTTAAATATTTGCTTTTTGAATAAACTTTGTTACACACTATGGGGTCGATTCCGATTCGGGCCGGAAAAAGCACCGACCGACTCGGATCCGGAAATAATACCGACCGACACGTACCCGTGGCGCCCGACACGCCAAGTACGATGCAAGGCGTGAAAAATCCGACCGACACGTACCAAAACCAAGTCGACTGACCGAGCCGCACGGAAAACAGCAATCCGGCCGGAAAAACACGCGAATCCAACCGACCGACACGCACCCGGAACAAATCCGACCGAAACGTACACGCGAACTCCAAACCGCAAAGTACGATGCAAGGCGCGAAAACCACGAGCGAGTCGGACGGAGGCCAAGCCGTACGACCGACACGCATACAAAACCGAGCCGAAGCAACACAAAACACCGCGACCGACGCGTACGCAGCATAGAAAACTGCACAAACACAGCGCGAACGAAACGGAGAACACCGTACGAGACAAATGCAGGGTCCAACTCGGTCACAAGAACGTTTCCAACATACACAAACAGCACAAAGGAAAAATCACCCAAAAAAAGGCCAAACATGCAATTACCAAGCCAATAAATACTGGGGGGTGGGGACAGAGAACAAAGACACACCCACAACTCCACCTATATAAAGGACACAAATCACAACCATGAGCCTTTGCAAATGCCATTCCACTGCCAGCACCCAAGAGAAAGCAACCACACACCCACAGCTCATCCCTCCCACAAGCCACACACCATCAGCACACCAACAAATACCTACCTCACATACACCCAGCAAAACACACACTCACACACCCTCACCTGCACACCAACACACACATCACTCACCATCACCACCCATCACCATGCCCCCCAAGAAGAATCCCAAGTTCCTAGATAGTGAATTGGAAGTCATGGTAGACGAGATCCTCAGGGTAGAGCCACAGCTGTTTGGCACACTGGTCCAACAGACCCCCATCTCCCAGAAAACCAAGATGTGGGAGAGGATCATCAACAGGGTGAACGCACAATCACCATGTCGGCGCACAAAGAGCGACATCCAGAACAGGTGGTATGACGTGCGCAGGAGGGTACGGGACCTGCTGAAGAAAGACTACATCAACAGCCAATACACCGGCAGTGGCCCTCCTGCCAAGCCAATATACCTCAGGACCTGGGAGGAGAAGGTGCGGGCCATCCTTCCGCCAGTGAGCGTATATGGACTAGAGGACATCCCAGAGCCTGGTGAGTACACAACAAATGTACACAATATACTGCCACAAAACACACACATCACTGTCAAGGGGAGAGTCAAACCATGCACTCATAGCAATTACACAGCAACCAGAACAGAATCATCCCAAAATGTGTATGTCAGTCAGATAAACACAACACATGCCATCAAAAAAGTCACATCCAACTGTGCCAACACATGTACAAACACAACTACAACTACAGCTAGGCAGTGGCACAAATAGAACTAACAAACACATCCAGACATGTAGCCACCACAACAACACCAACACACAGTGAAGACCACTCAAAGGAAGGAATTCTGTGTATGCTGGCCAAGTCAGTGTAGCCAATAGCATCATGGGAGTCCCAGTCACACATATTGCCCCCCCCACAACTGTCCCATCAACACCACCCTGAACCATGCTCACATCACAGGGAGTGGAGAAGGACTCACAAGATGGCTGACACTGGCTACTGCAGTGGGGAGCACAAGGCCCTGCTGGCAACTGTGCACCAACAAACAGCAGGACACCACTGACTGACATCCTGAGAAACAACTTACACTCCCTGCAATGCAAGCACGTTCCATGGTGGGATATCTGGCTAGCTGGGTGGGAAGGGGGACTTCCAGCACTGACCATAGTCACAAGCACCTCCCCTCACACACACCCCAACACAAACTCCACAGAACCCACCTGGTAGAATGCAATGCCCCCCATCCTAACACAAGATCCCACAAAGAACCACCACCCTGGGTTATGTTGTGTGAAGCACAGGGCCACTCTTGGGACCTCTAGCCAAACAACTGCCAGGACAACACTCCCAGCCATCCTGTCAGCACAGCCAGCCCACCCCACAGGGAAGCAGAGTCAAAGGAAGGAAGCATGGGCATGCTGGGAAGGGGGGAGGCAATAGCATGATGGGAGTCGTAGTCACAGCTCTACATCCCCCACCACATGGCCCAGCAAGCTCACACTCACGCATGCACATCCCACAGAGAGTGGAAAGGCCCATCAAAGATGTCTGACACTGTTGCTGTGTCGTGGGGAGCACAAGGGCATGCTGGGTACTGCACACCAACCAACAGCAGGACACCACTGTCAGCCATCTTGCCATTGCTCTCACACCCACACACACTGAACTCCCCACAAAAGCAAGTAAGTATGGGAATGCTGGGAAGTGGGGTGGAGGCAATAGCATGATGGGAGTCGTAGTCACAGACATAGCTCACCCCCACAACTGTCCCATCAACACCACCCTGAACCATGCTCACATCACAGGAAGTGGAGAAGGACTCACAAGATGGCTGACACTGGCTACTGCTGTGGGGAGCACAAGGCCCTGCTGGCAACTGTGCACCAACAAACAGCAGGACACCACTGACTGACATCCTGAGAGACAACTTACACTCCCTGCAATGCAAGCACGTTCCATGGTGGGATATCTGGCTAGCTGGGTGGGAAGGGGGACTTGCAGCACTGACCATAGTCACAAGCACCTCCCCTCACACACACCCCAACACAAACTCCACAGAACCCACCTGGTAGAATGCAATGCCCCCATCCTAACACAAGATCCCACAAAGAACCACCACCCTGCGTTATGTTGTGTGAAGCACAGGGACACTCTTGGGACTTCTAGCCAAACAACTGCCAGGACAACACTCCCAGCCATCCTGTCAGCACAGCCAGCCCACCCCACAGGGAAGCAGAGTCAAAAGGAAGGAAGCATGGGCATGCTGGGAAGGGGGAGGAGGCAATAGCATGATGGGAGTCGTAGTCACAGACATAGCTCACCCCCACAACTGTCCCATCAACACCACCCTGAACCATGCTCACATCACAGGGAGTGGAGAAGGACTCACAAGATGTCTGACACTGGCTACTGCTGTGGGGAGCACAAGGCCCTGCTGGCAAATGTGCACCAACAAACAGCAGGACACCACTGAGTGACATCCTGAGAGACAACTTACACTCCCTGCAACGCAAGCACGTTCCATGGTGGGATAACTGACTGGCTGGGTGGGTGGGAAGGAGGGCCGGCTGTCAACCAAACACAACCAATGCAGACCATGTTCACACCCCAGAAAATACATAGAAATGCCCAAATAATGCAGGACAATGTGCCACACCAATATCAACCCCTGACTGTGACGACTTAGGACAATGCAATGTACAGGCCCGCACCCAGAGGCACAGTCACAACTGTCATGTGTGTCAACCATTGATGCCTGCAGAAACATAACATACATTGTTTGTGTCTCCCAAAAACAGGTGATGATGGGGACACAGCAGCAGACGCTGAGGAGTCCCAGTCCCAGGCTCAAGAGGATGCGGAGCTCACTGGCGTCGTACAGCCTCTGTCCTCCTCGGACGATGAAGACCAACCTGGCACATCCGGTGCAAGTCAACATGCAGCACCAGCAGGACCACCAGCTGCAGCACCAGCAGGACCACCAGCTGCACCCCCTGCACCCACCCCTCCAACGACTGTCACCACGAATACCATCCCTGCCGACATGGACAGAACAAAGAGCAACACCAGCACAGGGACCCTGGACCAACCTGGGGCCATGGACACCACCACCACCACCAACCCCCAAGGTGGACCAGGGTTATCTGTGCGTGCCACTGCACACACTGCACATGTCAGCAGGGGTGGTGGGAGGGGTGGGAGACAGAGGTCGCTGCTTGCAGACGTTGCTGGTGTGCATGATGACCCACAACTGGTACGCATAGCTGATGCGTACCAGTCCAGCACCGGAGAGCTCAACCAGGTAGTGGGGCTCCTCAGAGACATGAAACAGAAGCAGGCTGCCCATCATGCCCGCTTGGACTCCCACATGTCCCACGTGGAGTCACACATGTCCCGCGTGGACTCACACATGTCCCGCGTGGAGTCCAAGTGGGATGCACTGCATGAGATGACGGCGGTGCACAGGGACATTTTACAATGCCTCCGCCAGATGAACAGCAACCAGTCCACACCTCCCTGTGTGCCAACAACATCTGGTGCCGAACAAACTGCAACTGCCACAGGGAGGGAGGAGGACTCTGGCGGAGAGTCCCCTGCACCGCAGCAGCCTGTACTTGAGGGGCCCCCCCCCAAGAAGAGGGGTCATCCGAGGAGGGAAAAGTGAGAGGCCGATGGCCAAGCGCAACTCCCAGGAAGCCTGAACCTGTTCTGGATGTTCGCCTTTGTGCACAGACTGTTCACCCTGTTGACGGCAACACTACTCCCACACATTGCATGGGGAGTACAAGTTGGACCAATGTGTCAGACAACTGTGGCCCCGATACTGGGGATCCTGTCTACCAGGACTTTCAATTCACCTAGGAACTTCGGATTGCAAGATTTATGTACAGCACTACCCATCCTATGCACTATTAACACAAATGTATCACAATAAACACACTAATACACCATACTTGCCTCTGTCGTGATTCCAACGTGGGTGCTGTTATGGGGATGATGAACTGCAAAATTACACTGTGTATGCGAACTGCAACAGCAAGGACAACACAGGCATGTGAGTACAGGCAACGTGACACACATGAGGGAGACACACCACCAGGGCTACACAACACATACACACCTAGGCCATCTGACTCATTGCACACACTGATGTTGCCAGGGAAGACGGTGCAATGCACAGACACCACACCCATTCCCAGTTGTAGTCAAGTAGCCCACAGGTGCAGTAAGCAAATGGCAGTCAAATGTGTGACCACAGACAACGCACATCACAAAGTGAAGCACAGGTTTATTACACAGTTGCAACATGTCGTAACCACTACAGATGCAAGGTAATCCCACCTGGCAGCGGGCACACAGTCAACAACTGTAGATGGAAGGAAGTCCATGGGTGTGGCGCACATCACCTGTAGGGACACAACAGCTACCAGCCTGGATGTGCAATCACGTCGTCGGTGGACACAGTTGACCAAACGAATCTGAAAGTACCCTGTGAAGGACAGAAATGACACACAGTCAAAAGCAATGGAGTACAGGACAGAACAGCAAAACTCATGCACAATACATGTTACAAGATACCCACCCAGAACCAAGTTAGCATGTCAACACTGTTGGGGAGTACAGCCCACCTGTTAGCACACATCGCAACACACATCCAGTCAAGTAGCCCATGGACACACTCCAACAGCACCAGAGCACCACCCACACATCATGCCAACTCACATCATTGACATGACACCTCAGGATACTCACATTCAGCTAAAGAAGTTGGTGATGAGCTGTGTGCGGACATCACCATCATCATCATCATCATCATCGTCACTGGCATCGTGGTCCAGGCCAGGATCCTCCACAGGTGGCGGATGTTGGTCATTGTCATCCTGGATGAGAGGCAACTCCTTCCGCACTGCCAGGTTGTGGAGCATGCAGCAGACGATGATAATCTTGCACACTTTCGCAGGGGCATATGGGAGGGACCCTCCGGTCTTGTCCAGGCAGCGGAAGCGGCTCTTCAGGAGACCAAAGGTCCGCTCAATCACTCTCCTGGTCCGACCATGTGCCTCATTGTAGCGCATCTGGGCTGGTGTCACAGGGTTCCTGAGGGGTGTCAGCAACCACGGCATGTTGGGGTATCCCGAGTCACCTACGGACAGACAAGTGCACATTAGCTGACTTGGAAAAGTGGACGGAATACTACAGATCAGATCACACACAATGGCACAAAGTCAGTACACACCGACAAGCCAGGCACGCTGGTTCTGCATCTGTGCCATCATCCTGGGGATGCGACTACTCCTCATCACAAAGGCATCGTGTGCTGAACCAGGGAAACGGGCACACACGTGTGTGATGGTCATGTCTGCAAGACACACCACCAGTGCATTGACCGAGTGGTAGTGCTTGCGGTTCCTGTAGGCCTGCTCCTGGGCCTGTGGTGGTACCAAAGCCACATGTGTCCCATCAATGGAGCCAATGACATGCTGCATCTTCCCCAGGGCATAAAAGTCACTCTTCACGTCAGTGAGTCGTCGCAGTCTAGGGAAATAGATGTACCGGTTCAGGAAGAGCAACATTGCCGCCAAAACATCGCGGAGCACACGGCTCAACATGGTCTGTGACATCCCACCAGCAGTCGCCACAGTATGTTGGAAGGTACCGGTGGCAAAGAAGTGTAGGGCTGCCATCACCTTCACCTTGGGGGTCAGCGCTGTAGGATACGGCCGGCCAGGCTGCAAATGTGGGGACAACTGCACTGCCAAATCCTCAATCAGCTGCCTGGTGAAGCGGTACCATCGGATGCTGTCCCGTTCCACCATCGTTGCCAGGTCTGGGCATGGTCGATGGACAGCAGGAGCACTGCAGTGCAGAGGAGAAGTAAGCAAGATTGTCAGTCACCCCACATATGCGGCATTGAGAACACTCAAGATCCCAACATACATCATTATGAGGCACAACTACATGAAGTGTGCAGTTCCAGAAGGACATGTATGGTACATACATGGCCAACATCTGTCAACACGGTCCAACAGGTGGCATCAATTAGTCCCAGGTTGGCCCATTGGATATCATGAGGCCGTGTCACAGTTCCCATCTCCTGCTGCCGTGTCACAATAACCCCCCACAGTGACATGTGAGGACAGATGTGCCCCAGGCACCACAGCTCAACGACAGGTACATTCCCAGGGACCCTGTATTGCCACATGGACTCTGGCATTACATGGAGTATCATGTATACACCACAGCAAAACAACCATGACCCCCACAGGTAGTGGCCCCACTTGCCACGGCAGGACAGACATGGACGTCTGTGACACACACACACACATCAAAGTCCATGCACACACAACGTGGATGTGGAGACTGTCTCCCATTGTGCACATGTAATCAGAGACATTGTAAACACTACATGCACAAAGACTGTGGAGGACCATCACTATTGTGCCACTGGGACACCCTGGCTCAAACATACCGTCCCACATGGGACTCACGGGGTATGTGACATGACATACACATACACCACCGTGAAATGTGACCATGGCACATGCACAGATATGAACAGTTGCACATCACAGTGGTCATGTACACGTAACACCCAGGATCCTGTCCCCATGAACACGTGCACAGCCTGGGGGTGGCTGCCCACAGGTGACACCCACAGGACAACATGTACACCAACATACACACAATAGGAAATGCAGCCTTACATGCCTTATGATAAAGTTTGGACAGGCTGTCGTGATGTAGGTGTGCCCCTCACTCCCTGGGAGCCATCTGTGGCTGGCATATGTCCATCTGAGACAGGCATGCTGACATATGCCAGTCACATGTACAGTGATGCGTTGTACTGCAATGGACCGATCGGTGCCTCCGGCCGGCCCATTGCATTCAATGTGTGCGGGTACGCGTTGTACCCCTGTGCGCGTTGTACTGCAATGGACCGATCGGTGCCTCCGGCCGGCCCATTGCATTCAATGTGTGCGGGTACGCGTTGTACCCCTGTGCGCGTTGTACTGCAATGGACCGATCGGTGCCTCCGGCCGGCCCATTGCATTCAATGTGTGCGGGTATGCGTTGTACCCCTGTGCGCGTTGTACTGCAATGGACCGATCGGTGCCTCCGGCCGGCCCATTGCATTCAATGTGTGCGGGTACGCGTTGTACCCCTGTGCGCGTTGAACTGCAATGGACCGATCGGTGCCTCCGGCTGGCCCATTGCATTCAATGTGTGCGGGTACGCGTTGTACCCCTGTGCGCGTTGTACTGCAATGGACCGATCGGTGCCTCCGGCCGGCCCATTGCATTCAATGTGTGCGGTGCACGCGTTGTACCCCTGTGCGCGTTGAACTGCAATGGACCGATCGGTGCCTCCGGCCGGCCCATTGCATTCAATGTGTGCGGGTACGCGTTGTACCCCTGTACGCGTTGTACCGCAATGGACCGATCGGTGCGCACCCATTGACAATGGGCTTGCCTGGCAACGGACGCGTTTTCGAATTTCGAACGAGTCGGTTGCTGGAAAATCAGTTGGTCACCCACAACAATGTTGCAAAATCATGTATGTCATGAAGTTGAAGATTTGAAGGATGCTGTGGGCGTGTTTTGGTGCTGCTATTCCATGGATTGGCCAGATTCAGAAGATGCAAACGACTTGGACCTATCACTTTGGACACAAGGGACAGTATCTGCCTCTCCAGCACATATATATTGCTGGCTGTTCCCCTGAGAGCTCACTTGCCTGCACTACATGCTCCAGGACGACATCTGCCACTGCACTGCTGCTGTCTCTGCCCCTCTGGACCCTGCAATGGCACGTACTGTGGAGAGAGCCCCAGCCTTCAGCCTTGAAGAGAACCAGGCCCTGCTGGACAGCCTACTTCCACAGTACAGCAAGCTGTATGGGACACCAGGGGAGCAGGTGAGTGTTCTGTGCACTGCCTTTCTGAATGTGCATTTTGTGTGACTAGCAAGGCTGGAAGTCTGCACGCCACTGGCTAGCAGGCTCACTGAGTAGTTGTCACCCCCCATAGTGTGTAGTGACTTGCACTGGACAGGTATGGTGCAGTGACAGTGCATTTGAACATGGTTTTACTTCCCATGCAATGATACCATGTAGTGACGTCTGCCAAACTGTCCATGGGCAGCTTTGCACTGCCTGTGTACATCATGTGCCCCTGTGATTGAGACATGGATATACAACTGTGTCATGCACGGATATGTTGCATGTGTGGTAATGGCCTTTTCACTTTGTCATCCTGACAGGTTAATGCCCATCGGAAGCAGGAGATCTGGAAGGACATCGTCCGGGCCGTCCGGTCCGTGGGGGTCTACAAGCGCCGGATCCGCAACTGCCAGAAGAGGTGGCAGGACCTTCGGGGCTGGACCCGGAGGATTGCACGGGTCCAGCTGAAGCTGTCGCCTCCTCGCAGGAGGGGCGGAACACGGACCCTGACCCCCACATGCTCCAGATCCTGGCGGTGGTGTTTCCAGACCTGGATGGGCAGCTGAAGGCCAGACAGCAGCAAGGAGGGGTGAGTCAAAGACTGCACTGTGAACTCTGTATTACATGCTTTGTGCCCTCCTCTGGCCTGGTTCAACTGCCACAGTGCAGCAGTCATGTTGTCCAGGAGCCATGTCCCTCTATTGTGCACTGCCCACTGCTCATCTGATACCCAGGTGTGG
The DNA here is from genome assembly GCA_963921515.1 of Calotriton arnoldi. Classification (NCBI taxonomy): domain Eukaryota; kingdom Metazoa; phylum Chordata; class Amphibia; order Caudata; family Salamandridae; genus Calotriton; species Calotriton arnoldi. The sequence goes on from CAWUFW010020902.1 coordinate 132,599, forward strand.
CCCTTACATTCAGGGAATTGTGTCACTTGGGACTGTGTCCTTGCAGTTTGCTTCACTAAAGGTGGGGGACAGCATCTGTTTCCCTAACTCTGTTGTGGGCATCATGGGTGGGTCCATTGTTCACACAACGCCTGTGTTTGGACATGTGATCTGCGTGTTGCTTTGATATGCGGTCCACTTGCTGAGCTGAGCCACCACATGTGCCTGGGGTATGTGGCACACGCCCATGCAGCGGGTGGAAACAATGTTTGGGCCCCAGGAGTGTGCAGATTACGTGTGTCACACACATAGCCAGCTATCCACTGTCCAGGGCACATCCCTCATTCATGTGGAGCAGGACAGTCATGCCTACTCCAGGCCATGCAATGCACTCTGTACTCCCACTCCCGTGTATCAGCTGACACATTGTGCACAGTGATTTGACCCCTCAGGTGTCTGCCTCTGTGTCAGTGTGCTGTGGATTAGTTGCCAGGACTGCTGGGGTGTTTCTTGGTAGGGGCTCAGCATGCCCCTGGAGATGTGACCATAGGAGACGATACTTGTGTGTCACATAGGTGTTTGATCAGCTGCGCGTGCAGACTGGGGTATGCGAATGTGAAGTTCAGGCAGCTGTTCCCCATTCACAGCAAATTGTGAAGGGCTCAGGTTCAGAGGGTAGTGTCACATGTCTCCCATATGTCCAATAGGTATGACCTGGACAGATGAGGGTTAAGATGATGTGTTGTGTGGGGGATGTACATGTGCACTTGTGCAGCTCCAGGACTTGCATTCCCCATGACCTACTATTGTGACACAGTGCATAGTGTTGTTGTCTGGCTGCCAAGTCATACATCACTGAGACAGTGATGTATGACTTAGCAGTCATGCCTCTGCCATGGCATGTGTCAACTTATTGGTGGTCCTGCAGGGGAGTGACATGTGCTACATGCACACCATTGTGGCGATGGCTATCAGGACATGGGTGCATCATGGTGTCTGTCGCTGGTATGCATCACATGCATTTCCTATTTGACTCTGGGCATCCCTTTCATCCGGAAACCTGTACTGACTCAGTGGCAAGAGCTGTGATGTGTGCATGTCCACATGCCACACCGTGTCCTCTGCACTGTCCAACTACTGTGTACTTGGTGCATGTGTCCACACTGGGGTGTTGCAATCCAACAGACACCAGACAGATGGGTGCAAGGCCATGTGGGATGTGAGTGCCATGCTTGGCATCAGACTGACAATTGGCTTCTCCTGTTCAGTTAGGGCACTTTTAGCAATGTACAACTAATGATGCCAGGGCTTGCTCTGTAATGTGCTGTGCTCACAGTGGTGTGTGCGTTTGGTGCAGGTGACTGATGTCTGTCTGTTTCCCCATTGTTTGCAGATACATCCACGGCCACGGAAGGGGACAGCTCCACGGACCAGGAGGAGCCAGAGAGCCAGACTGGGTCAGCAGCCGAGGAGTGGTCGGAGGGACCCAGTGGCACGGAGGGCGAGGGGAGCCACACCGAGGAGTCCTCAGCACCATCCACCTCAGCTGAGGACCAGAGCAACTCGGAGGATGACTCCCTTGTGGAGGCGGGTGTCAGCAGCCACCACACCCCAGCTAGTGTTGCTGTCCCCGCCACCACCAGCACCACCACCGCCCTCCCATCGGCTCCCATTCCCCAGGTCCGTGGAGGCTCCCATGTTCGGGAGCGTGTCTCCTTTGTGCCAGGCACCGCACCCCCTGCCCCTGTGTCCCCTGCTGCCCTGAGTGAGGAGTCTGTGTACCTCCTTCGCCAGCTCCATGTAGGGCAGACAGCCATGCTGAGTGTCCTCCATGCGCACACCGCACTGTTGACTCAGCTGGTGTCGTTTATGGAGGGCATCTCATCGGGCATGTCTGACCTACAGAGGGGCAACAGGTCCATGGACTCCTCCCTGACGGCAGCAGTGTCCCTCCTCAGACAGTCCCTCACCCCTCCTGCCTCTGCTCCATCCACACTCCCCAGCACCTTACCCGTCCCAAGCACACACACACCGGCACAGGCACACACCAGCACACACACGTCCAGCACACAGACACACACGCCACAAACTAAACGCACACGCACGCACAGTCAGGGGACTGAAACCAGACTCACAGGGGATGGGGCCCTGGTACACACACACGCATCCACGGGCACTGCGCAGTCCTCAGTTGCCTCGCCCTCCAAAGCACCCTCCCTTGCCTCACCTGCAACCCCAAAGACCCAGCGCCTCTTCCTCAGTGACCTCGGCCTCTTCCCCTCCGATCCAGCTGCCCCAGCATCCAGGGGGAAGAGGAAGCCCCCCCACACGGAGCAGAGTGCCCCTCGCCCTGGACACCCTCCCCCAGGCGCAGACAGACTGAGGCCCCCACCCGCAAGTCCCCCCGGAGTGCTAAGAGCAAGACCCCGCCGCCGCCCTGCAGCTCAAGCACCAGGTCTCCTTCCTCCATCCCTCAGGCCCCCACTCCACAGGTGCCCCCACCACACCCTGCCCCAGGTTCCCCCACCCACAGATATACCATCCCCAAGAGGCTCCGGCCTTCTCCCCCTGCCACTTGCTCTCCCGGCACCACACCCCCCGCTGCGCTTGTCTGTGCCACTGATGTGGTGAGGGTGTCCTCCCCCTCTGTCCAGCCCACCTTGCCTGTTCCCCATTCTCCTCCCCTGGTGGTAGGCACTGCAGTGGAGTTCACTACCACCCTGTCTGACTTGGGCACTGCAGTGGCGGACCTGTCCACTCCATCTGCAGGGTCCACTGCAGTTGTGCCGGCACCCACAACATCTGAGCCATGCCCCCCAGTTGTGCCGGCACACACCATGTCAGACACTCCACTGCAGTTGTCAGTGGCTCTCCAGCACCCACCACCCCTTCCCTGCTTCCTCCTGGTGAGCCCTGATCCTGTCCCTGCGGTGCCTGGCCTACCCCCCCGGTTGCCCCTCCTAGTGGATTGTCCCTGGTTTTGTGCAGGCATGTGTAGGGTGGCATCTGCCACTGTCACCCACTTGTGACTTTGTTGATGGACTGGCCATTGGCCTTTGTTTATGTTCTACCGGACTTCTACTTTTAATGCCACATATGCTGAATAAAGCAACTTTCTGTTCTCTAGTGCTTTTGCTTCTGATGTACATGATGTTGATGATGCTAACCATGTCCTTGCTGCAGTGATGGTGATATTTGGTCTCATGATAATGAAGTGTTACTGTGCAGGAACCCATGTGGTCCAGGGGGAATGTGTCCTATCCTGTGGTGTATCCATGTCATCCATAGCAGCATCTGAGGGTGTCATGTGTTCAGTATTTGGCAATGGGATTTCCTACCTAGATTGGCTATTTCACATCTGTGGCTTCCACCCCTGCACATCTGTTGTGCCTGCCATTGTTCAATTCGTCTACTTCCCTGACCGTGTGGCCATCTCCACTGGACATGCAGGTTTGGGCATCAATGGGGAAGGAGTCATCTGTGTTGTCAGTGCAACATTGCTATACAAGTGTGTTGGATCTGTGCTGATGATTCCGTTGGCACTTCCATGACCAGGCTGATGTGACGGGAGCCCTCATTTGGTGCTAATTGTTGATTGTGTGACCAAGTGCTCAGCTGACATGGTGGGGCCCTACTGAGGCAACATATGGCACAGCTTTCCTCACACAGGAGTGGAGTCCCCTCATGGCAGTGTGTACTCCTGTGACATTGCCTGCGCCCAAGGTGTGTGTTGTATGTGCATGTCTGTGTGTTCACTTCCGTTTAGCTGTGCATGCTGTGATCCCTAGTGTTGTACCTGTTTGTGATGCTAGCTGAGTTGAGCTATGTTCCCCCAAAGCCTTCTCCCTGGGTTCTCTGTGATGTGGGTGCATGGCACATTACTGGTCATCAGGGTGTCACCCATAGGTGTGCTTGCTGTCAAGGCTGAGTTTGTGTGCAGACGCAGATGGGTCACAGTCAGGTTTCCCCTTGGCACTTGTTGTTTGCCCCTGTCATGTGATTTCCAGTTTGTGTTATCTTTCAGTGATTGTGACACTTTGTGTGTGTGACTGCTGGCACTCCTCAGGGTCCAGGCTGCAATGTTGGTTGTTGTCTATGTGTGTTCTTTGTGGGTGACCTTGGCTTCTTCATTGGTGTGTGACTGTGGCTGTGATCCCATTGGTTGGTGTGGTATTGCCGTCATGTCCATGTACGGCGTAGTGTGCAGTGTGTCAGACATTCAGGAGTCTTGTTGATTGTCCATGTGTGATGTGTTTCTGCACCTTGGTTCCCACCCACCACCCTGGAATAGTCATGGGTGCATGTGCAATGTCACCAGTGCATGTGTGCTTCACTGCTGCACATTGTTGGAGGTCGAGGGGTGTGGTGTTGAGTGTGTGCAGATGAGAGTTGTTGCCCGGCTAGGCCCCTGCCTC